>JARQTJ010000487.1:0-12585 GCA_030142635.1 Trachelus troglodyta | reverse complement strand
CTACAAAATAATAATATAAATAATAAAAGCAAATAATAACAAAGTAAGTGAGCAAAAAAACGCGCCAACTTTTTTTTAAATTTTTTTTTCATAAAAAATTATTGAATATGATAGCTTTTATTAATTGATTTTTCATAGATAACGGGTTTGGCAATTCTAAATGATTTCACTTTTTTTTTTGAGAGATAGTTTTGTTTTTTGTATGTAGTGAGGGGATGGCGCCACTTTTTTTACAGTGAATCTGTTTTTTGGCGAGATATGACTTACAGTACAGAAGAATTTCCGAAGTCTTATATATTTTACTCATAGGTTGATTAGGCATTTGGCTTTCGAAATGTAACTTCTGAACATTTGTTATATTTCTCGATTTGTAAATTTATATTGTAAGATGAGAATCGTCGACTTTCTGAGTATTTGTATTAGTACTTACACGTAAATGTGCGTCTTCGATGTACAGAATACATAGATTTTACAATGTCGCAAAATCCGCAGACTTTTTTGTTGAATAAAAGGAAACTATTCCATTGTAGAATACAGGCATTTTTCATAGTCCATTGCAAAAGTATATGTAATTTCTAGTATGCTGGTTGTCTGATATTTGTTTCCGACTTTCATGAAGAGATCTAATCGTACAGAAAATTCATATAACAATATTAAGGGGTTACCCTACTGTGCTGCTATTAATTACTCCAAACTTATAAATGGAAATCAGTTTATATTTGGCTGCATGTTAATATACATATTAATGAGATAATTTTCAAAATTTGAAAAAAATATATATTTAACAAAGGTTATGTAGTGTCACGTGGGAGACAGCTGCCATTGAACAAAACGGTGTACATTGTTTCGTCCATATGGTTTGTCTGCAGCAAAAAAATAAAATATATTTATAATTCATATTTTATTGTTTACAATGTGACGGAGCCATTTAACAAATTTGTTTTCGTTGATGAGAAAAAATTCTTGAATTTTTTTTCAATTTTTGACCTCAAAATTTGCATTAAGAAAGTTAATAATTTATAAACAAAACATATTATCGAAAAAATTGACTCGTCACATTGTAGACAATACTATATAAATTATAAATATATATAGACTTGTCCAGGGGCAGTTTCTAGGACATAGGCCACTCACAACAGCAAATCAATGTGTTATTTAAAAAAAAAACTAAAGCTTGGAACATGTGGCATAGAAATTCTAACCTAATTTAACCTAACGAACTACTTCTTAGTCTCTCACAACTCCGAGTGTCTAGCAAAAAATTTTTGTTGGAAAATTCGGTGTGAGTGCCGCTTTATGGTCCTGAAAGTAAACGTCACGTATCGAAATTCTTTCAGACCCGTCCTGAAAAACACCAAGTGTCCTAAAAACTGCGAATACTCAAGACAAAAAGTCCTGAAAAGTATCCTTTGACATATATATTTTTTTTGTTCAGACAAAATACATGGGCAAAATAATGTACACCGTTAAATTGTTCAAACCCAACAGCCTTTCATGCTTCCTGCGACACTACAAAACTTCTATTTAAATATTTTTTCCAAATTTTCAAAATTTATTGATTAATATGTATATCAATACGTAGCCCAATATAAATTAATTTCCATTTATAGTTTTCGAGTAATTCATTTTTAAGATTGGCTTAAAAGTAACTCCTTAAAAAAAACACATATTATTTAATGTTTGTAAGTAAAGAAATGAGGATATTAAGGGGGCACATATGTCCGGGAAGCCCAAAAATAGAAGCTTTTTTAAGCTTCGAAGAAATCGATTCAACTGAAATAAAAAAAATCAAAGTAAATCTTACTAATTGCGCAAAGTCTTGTCAACCATGAAGGTCTTCATGAGAAAACAGGTCTCACAAGAATCGTTGCCGTTTGCAACATGCCACGTCATAATTTGCATTTGATTGTATGTACGTTGAATGATAATTAAAAAACAAAGATTAAAATCAATTCTCAATTTTTCGTAATACAAGCTCAAAAAGCATTCTATTCTCGGGTACTTTAGATGTATGTGCCTCCTTAACAATTTTGCAGTAACAAATTTATCAAAAGATCATTCTACATCACTCTTAATATAAACCAATATGATTGCACAATTACATTGGAAATTGCGTTATAAGGATTTATCAAATAAAAAAGTACGCGTATCTATTTTGATTACAGTAGATTCCCGTTAAGTAAATGCTCGTCAAGTGAATGATTCATCCCGATTGATCGCATCTCTTATGTCTCGAGGCATTATGAATATATCAAATAAAATATCACCGAGCGTATCGTTGTACAAGCGCGAAAAAACTGAAATTTCGGAAACAAGTAAGGACAATGAATTACGATAAAAAACTATTGAAGACGAGAAGGTTCCCGTTAAGTGACCGTTTTCTTTAAATCCTCTATCCCTACACTCCTAAAAATGTTTACTTAACGAGAGTCTAATCTATTTCATGGTTCTTCTTTGTTCGGTGCAAGATCTGTAATAGTCCACGTCGCTTCCATGAAGATGCTCCATGAGCCTCAATCATGTGTTATAATAATATTTTCTTTTTTAATGTCTTTTTCCATATACTGTGAACAATGTATAATTGGTCTATATAATCAGTGTATTTTTAGGGGTCATCTTCTTATGGATTAGTACGCGAGAGAAATATGTAAGAACGTAATACTAATGTCGCAGGTCGGCTAAAACAGTCTTATATATGATTGAAAATTAATAAAGTATATTTAAAGGAAAAACTATTGAACGGCTACATTTATATGTGTAGGTGGACGATGCCATTGTTTTGGAAAGGAGCGAAAAAGGATCTACTAGTGACAGATTTGTACGCCCCCGTAACGAGCAACAAATCAAAAGAATTGGGTGATGCGCTGCAAAGGTATATATGCTTTACTTTCATCTATAAATGACTTAAGACTTCTTTCAAGTCGGTAGTTCCTTTGTACACCACTTTCCCAGTCCACAATCTGTTATTTAACTACCTTATCTTGAGGCTCTTATGTCACTAAATCACAATATAAATGGAATGATCCAAGATAAAGAGTTATTTAATGTGCTCAGGTATTCGACAATATTTTTCGTGATAATTCATTGTAGATTATTTATCTTTTTACTGATAGCGTTGTGAAATTGATTTATTTATGGACAAAAGATAGAATTTAATTTAAAAAAAATACTTTTCTATTTGAATAGATATATTTATTGAGTTTTACATATCGTGATTCTATCCCAGAAATGAAATGGACACGGTAACTTTAGTTAGTATAATAATCGCTGAATAACTGTACTGAGAGTAAAGTATTTTTATGTCAACTAAATAAATTATTTAGGAATAATTGAGATCCCCCGAGTATAAAATATTTCATTGCAAAACTATGGAACATTTCTCATTTTAATAAATATTTCATCAAAATGTTTCACTTCAAAACTCTGAGTTTTAGGGCAATATTTACGAATTGTATATTTTTATCTGAGAATCTTTGCACAATTATCTGTACTATTCCAAGACTTTCTGTGTATCGTAAGAATATTATTATAAGTGCAAAACACAGTATTATTTGAACTGTAGTACCATGTATTGTACCCGATTCTTGATTATTCTTAGATTATCGTTGCTAAGAACTACGACGGTAACAACTTTTTATAACAAGCCTTTTGCTTAATTGCTTGTCTACGTCGTTCAATAAAAGATATCTCATCTTTATTCATTTATATTAAATATTTTTCTCAGAAGGTTATGGGCCCAAAATACCCTGATATGGAAACGCGTGTATAATGTCATTAAATGAAATTGTAATTCATGAGTGAATTGCCTATGTAGGAAAGTACAGCAGACCTAATATTGGGCCAGCATCGGTGGTCATTTTTCCAGTAATGGCTCGATAACAACAACCATGACTGGCCTAGCCATGGTTAAGAGTCGGATGATAACTTGGGCCCAGCACTGGTTGCCAATGTTGGCCAATAAATGAAAATAATATTGGCCTATTAATGAATGCAATATTGGCCCAAAATCGTTATACGGTACTACGCCTATGATTTTCACCCGTATATTATTGCAAATATAAAAAATATGAATGGCAAATATAAAAAAATAAATAATGATGGTAAATAATTTGCGACGAATAATGGCCCACGGCCCGTATAGAAACTGGATTCTGTGCTCGGGCGGAGAACGTTGGATTGGTTGCTGTAATGGAAACAAAACAACAGTCCTCTCAACGGTCTAAAAAATGAATCTCTCACGGATAAGAGATGCTGAATACAGCACCAAATTATTCAAGATAATGTCGAAATCGCATTAAAGCAACAGCAACATCGAAGGACTAATTATTCTTAGGGTGTTCCGATTCTGCTTGCGAGTTGCAGTGGCCATCTGGTGGCGCGGCAGCGAACTAGTGCTCTCTCGTATACTTTTGTATTGCTTAGGGACTCTGGTCATATATGTAATTTTACTCTTATTATTTGGCCAATTATTGGCAGTAGGACATTGGCCATTATCGGTTTAAAAATGGCAAATATAAATAATAAATAACGCTGGTATATGATGGACAACCAATGATGGCCCACAGTTAGTAGTCTATATCCGGCCCATCATTAGCAGTAGTACATCGACCTAGTGTTGTTGGATACTGGCAATTACTAAAAAAATAACAATACTGGTGACCAATACTACCCCAATTACGGCCCAACATAGGCGAGTTACGCTTGGCCAATTATCAATAAACATATATTGGCCAAGGCTTGGGCCTGTTGTAAGCGTTGGCAATTCCTACATGGGAATATCCTCAACAGCCGCGCATTGACGACATTCTTTCCATTTAATAAATATTGTAACAGCTCACATTTCGTCAAATTTAATTAAATAATATTTACTGTCATATCGAAATATTCCCTATCTTGCAATTTATCGTTGAAGCAAATTCGTTCCCCTTTAGTTTTAACAGGAAAGTCAATTCCTAGACCACTGCTAAGACTAATGTTTCCTTGAGATTCTTTTAAAATTCTTGTCATTTCCTCAAAACGTATTCGAAATTCCGCAATTATGCCGCACGTATTATCATACATAGATTTTCAAATTTTTTCCAGTTGAAGTTCAGTAACTCAAAAATATATTTTAGTTATTTATTTATTTAACTGGTTAACGTGGAATAGCATAGATTATTTGTATGGGTAATTTGTTACACGAAGGAAGCTGGATGTGAGGAAACTTCATACCCAAAAACTTCTGCATAGAAATAACTTGTCCCCTTCCCCATTAATTACATACTATATACTTTTGTTTCCTCTTTCCATGGCAGCGAGAATTTCATTTAATTTCTTATTTTCGCCTATAGTATTTGCCGTGTCTATGAAAATGGACTATGAAAATCATCAGCTTCTCGATCGATTTCATTATCGGTGGAATTGAAGTTGTCGAAAGATGGTAATTTTTTATACTTCCATTTTTTGATGGTTTTTTTACTAGTGTTTTTTTTTCGCTTTTGAACCTTTACGATATTGTCATCAGATTCGTTATTATTATCAAGAGATCTTCTTGCATAGGATTTATCTAAATTGGCTATGCTCTGTTCATATGAATCTGCAATTGTTTATTCGTTAATTCGACTATGATAATACTACATGCATAAGTATTGCCCAACTGAGAGCAAATTTGAGGTCTAGAAAACTTGTATTAAGTATTAAGTATTAAGAGCTCTTGCTAAATTCAGTATTGATTTTCCAAGTTTTATCTGTAGGATCTCGTAGGAACAAAACTGAAGTAGCTAGTTAGCCGGTAAACAATATCATAAAAACAATCAGTGTTCTAGAGATGTAAAATAGTTAAAAATGTTCGACTCAGGATATTACACGACAAATAAATAACATGAATATGAAAATCTTCATAGAAACATTGCACTAAGTATGTTGTTACAGATACATTTACCGAAATATCCTACAACTTTAAGGGGATAATATGCTCAAGTAGGGTCAGGAGGAGGGATTGCCTCAAGTAATACATCAAGGCCCGTGTAAGGTGCAGGTGGAAACGTACATTTTGAGGCCTTCTACTTTATTTTCAATCACGATACAACAACAATATCCACTACTTTTTGGCTTTTGCTCTTTCCGGTATAATCATCTGTCCACTCCACGGTAGCATACGTCATATTTCGCGACATTAGATCTTTAAAAAAATTATTAATAATTTATTATTTATTATATGTACTTGCCAGTTGCATTGAAAATATTTGCAACACAATATGCGATATACATTTTTTAAACGGAGTAAAGAATTAATTTACTCACGCTACAACTAAATGTCTGGATTTTTTCAAATTTGTACTACAGACAAATTTTTCAGTAAATATCTTTAATCAAGGATTTTTCAATTTTCCAATGCCGCTTTGCTCAACTTCGATGTTAAATAAATTAAAGGAAAAGAAAACACTACTCGATGTTAATTATAATGATAAATTAATAGCAGTTGCAAACTACTTCACGTCATCCCATGTAAGTTCAATATAAGTGCATTGTAAATCTTTAAAATTTCATTTAATTCCAAAAGGAATAACATAATTTGGTATTATAATCAATGGAGGAGTGATTCAACGTAAAGCTTATTTTTGTAGTTAGGAAATAAGATAATTTTAGTAATAAATTTGTCTAACTGAAATTTTATAGTCGTGCCTTGACGCTGTTGAATTTTCTAAATACCCAATTTACCAGACTCGCAAGGTTAGTTATAAATGTTTTCTTTCACAAGCAGAGCATTACCAAACAAAATAATGTTCTTTGGCTGTATTAAAGCAAGATCTTGTGGACCGACGATACTTTTAATTTCGATTATTTCTTTATCAGCTACTAATGCAACGTTATTCGGCTTTGTACATGTTAATACCATATTTTTCCAAATAATTTTGTTGTAATAGCAATAGTCCTTATCTAATTATCCAACCGGTCCCTTTGAACTATACCATTGCTTTTACTTTTTTATAATTTAATTTCAATACTTTCCTCAGGTTTTGTAGTGATATAAGAAAGTTCTTGTAGTCATTTACAAATTTGCGTCAATGGTATATATGGTATACGGATAAGCTTTCTTAAATGTCCTAGGTAATTTTCAAATGAAAAGCTACTCGTACTTATTTCATAAAGGGTGCAATGAAAATTCCTGGTATCACTCGCGATATGCAATAAATTGTGCATATTTAAAGTCTGGGAATCTTTGCTCGTATAATTTTGGTAATGTCACAAAAAAATCATGTAGCAATTGTTCTGTATAGGTAACCATTTTTTTCCGCCTCTCTTACTGCATAAAATTCGATCAATAACGTGTAATAAAAAGAAATGTATAATATAAAACTGTTAACACCGGTTTTAGCACTATCGGTCCAAAATATAGTGTAACGTGACGAACTGATCAACTTCTCGGTACTCCTGTACCGAGAACGCACTCATTACAAGTAAAAAGCAAGGAGGCGCGGCTAGTGTCAACAATAGCCGATAGATTGAAAACACCTCCCGAAAGTTAAATCCGCGGAAAATAATAGAAATAAAATCCGTTAGAGGATTAGCGCTTCTCGCTAATCAGTTTAGCATTTCAATTAAATGAATAATACCTTTCAAATCAATTTCGGGCATGAAGTCAGAAGTCAACAAGGCCAGGAACGTGAGTAATAATAAAGTGAGCGTGATTTAAATCCGAAAGGATAACGCATATTAAAATCGTGATAAAGTGTTAAAGCTCGATTTATGCCCTTTGGGGATAGAGCATATTCTTGATATAAAATCGCTGTGTATAATTTTGTCGGAGGCTGCGGCATACTAGCACTTGCTATTACGCCAAGCCCATCGTGTAGAGAAAAATTGTTAAAGTTCTGAGAAGAACACTGCGATCGGTCTCAGAAACTCCGGTCGACGTCATATTGATTTAGATCTATCATCCTCGCCGGATCCCGTACTAACACAGGCGCATCCTCTGTTCCTCAAAGACAGGTCAGAGAAAGATAGGAATAGACAAACAAATATAGGACGCTTCCTTGACAATCCTTTCCTACAATACCGACATTGATTTTAGACAATTGTAATCAACGCACATCACAAAACTGATGTACCTGTCTTTGATAATTTAATAAATTTTTGTTATTTATTTTTACTATTTAATCTTGTGTCGACTAAGTTCTTAAAGACACCAGACCCGAGCACTTACCTACATTACATTTCGTACACTAAGGAGCGTACGAAATTGCACTATCGAAAAACTTTACAATAGCAAGAACATGGAGTAGCTCTGTAGCTTTCCATCGTAGAAATTCTAATATTCCCCGTGGTTTTCTCTGAAACTCTACTAGGATTCATGATTGAAGAAATTCCAAACCAGTATTTAATATTTGCAAATTTTGACGAGATAATCGAGCCATGCTGTCATGATCAATCCAGGTAGCTAAAAGTCTTCGAGTGGAACCGATTTACAAAAGATGCATTGAATTCGATGAAAATGAAGAAACTATGTTTAAATGTAGAATTTGGGATAATATTGATATTTCTTCATCGTTTCTTAACGTAGCATTTATATCCGGATATATTCATCCTATTTCTTGTTCTGCGTTTGACAATACATCTTTCGCAGGCATAAAAACCACCATGAGCTTTACAACGTTTAATGAATGCCCTCACCGGTGAATTACGCACAAAAGCTTTAATACGAATGGATATCATGTTTCCGTCAATATTAATTCCATTGATTATTAACTTAGCTACTTCGGCCACACAGTCTTTCGAAAATTCGTTGGAATTGTCAGGGTTAGAAATCCCACACGATATTACTATGGCAAATGGTTGATAATGTACTGCTTCATGAGAAATTTGACATAGTATTAGCCAAAATAGATGATCTTGGAGATCAAAAAATGGGCATTCCATCAATGTTAATCAAAATGGGAATATTTTTGTTTGTTTTATATTTATATTTTTAATTTTTGTTTTCTGATGCTTTTGGTTAAATTCAGTATTTTGAGATCATTAGGTAACTCATTAAATAATCTAATCGCAACAATATAGCTATTCTTAAAACTAATTCTTTTATTAATTTTTGGTAATAGTATATTCTTTTTTCTCGTTCTGCTTTCAGATTGGATATATTCGTTTTGTAAATCACTATAATAGTGTGCTAATGATTCAAGAGAAAAATATTGAATAATATTTAGGGGGTAGTTCCTCACAACAAAATTATTTTTATTTAGTATTTTTAGTATGCGATGCTTTATTCTTTGAATTAAGTATCTATCATTTTTATAAGCACCTCCCCAAGCAATTATTCCGTAGTTTACAATACTTTGAAATAGTGCATAATAAATAGTCATCATAGTTTTTGTTTCCATGAATCGAGATAGCTTGGCAAAAATAAATATAAGATATTTAGTTTTATTTATCAAGTTAAGTATATGTTCATTCCATCTCATATTGAAATAAAATATTAAACCTAAATATCTAGTACTTTCAGCTCTTTTTATTTTTATATTCATTGTATTAGGTACGCTATTGCAATAATTACCAAAAGTTATGAAAACTGTTTTGTTTATATTTAACGATAATTTATTCATTGCTAGCCACAAGGCTACCTTATTTAAGTATTCATTCATTTTTTGTTGAGCTGTTTCCCATGAGTTTTCTTCAACTAGTATAGCTGTATCATCTGCATATGACGCGATTGAGTCGGACGACATTATATCTAATAATTCGTTAACATATAGTATAAATATCAAAGGACCTAATACAGTACCTTGAGGTACTCCTGTATTTATACCCTTATAGTTACTAAAAGTATCTAAGTACTTCACCCTATGTTTTCTACCAGTAAGGTAACTTCTTATGAGATCATTTGCTTTACCTCTTATTCCGCATTTTTCTAATTTATCTAATAGAATTTTATGATTGACAGTGTCAAAGGCTTTTGCTAAATCTAAAAAAGTAATTATTAATGGTTTACTCTTGTCTAAATTTTTTAAAATAATATTCGATATATAGTTTAAAGCATCAGAGGTTCCTTAGTTTTTGACAAAACCAAATTGTTGTGGATTCAAAATATTAAATTTGGTTATAAATGCATATATTCTATCATAAATAATTTTCTCAAGAATTTTTGCAATATTTGAAATAAGCAAAATTGGTCTATAATTTGTTACTAGGTGTTTGTTATCATTTTTAAAAATTGGAACAACTTCCGCATTTTTTAATACTTCTGGCCAAATAACAGATTCTATACACTTGTTGAAAATATTTGCAAGTGGTTCAGCAATGTAATCAATTATGGATTTGAGTGTTTTGGTACTTATATTGTATATTGCGGCAGCTTTATTTTTCATAATACAATCAATATGTTTTATTTCATCACTATTAGAGGGTTTCAGAAATATAGTTTCTTTATTTACTTTTGGTTGTGATGGTGTGAAAATATTGGGAGTTACAATCTTTTCACTTGTTTTTTTTACTTATTTCACTAAAATAATTATTCATATGATTTACTATATCTATAGGTGTTTCAATATTTTCATTGTTATCATTGATAAATTTGCAAGTAGGCTTAGTTTCTTTTGTTTTTCTTCCTAATTTGTTATTGATGTACTGCCATAATTTTTTTGGATCATTAGGTTTGCTTTCAATGATTCCTTTTTTATATTTCAATTTAGCATCCTTAATAATTTTATCTAAAGTTTTTTTATAATTTTTGTATTTGACTTTGGCCACATTATTCTTTGGATCTTTTTTCCATACTTGATATAATTTTTCTTTGGTTTTACAAGAAATCATGATTGCTTTAGTGATCCAATTATTCCTAGGAATCATTTCAGAAACACTGTTTCTAGAATATTTATTATTTGTTGCTAAGTTAATGCAATTTTGTATTTCACTAATTAGAGAATTAATAGCAAAATTTGGATCATCATTTGTTGTTTCCGTAATTATATTCCAATTTTTAGAGGCAACAATAGTTTTGAGACTGTTATAAGTCAGTGATAATATCTGTTGAGGTACTTTATTTTGTTTTTCTATTTTCCCAAGGTGTAATATAAGTGGATAATGATCTGTTATTGGTTGAAGAAGTTTGAAGGATTTTGGAACAAAGTTTTCAGTTTTTACAAAGATATTATCTATACATGTACCCACATTATTATTATCCGATAGTCTTGTTGTATTTGTAAAACATGGTGTATAACGTTTTTCTAAAAAATTGCTTATAAATTCTAAACTATCGTTGTTATGCTCAAGAATATTAATATTGAAATCACCCGCAATAAAGTGATTTTTAATGTTCTTACTATCATTTAGGAAAGTTTTAACATTTGATATGAATTCTAGTTTTGTCAAGTCATGTGATCTGTATATAGCAGATATCACTATATCGTTGGTAGTTTTATGTTTTATGTTTGTATTGAGAATATTTAGTTTCCCAATTTTAATCACGTTAGTAACTTTATCAATATTATCTTTTACATATATTACAACACTATCAGCTTTATTTATACTACTATTTTCATAATATATTTTGTAACCAGGTAGTTTAAAAAATTGATAATAATCTAAAATCCACGTGTCGGTACAAATAATTACAAAAGGTTTGGATTTCAGTCTATCAATAAAAACTTCAAGATTATTAAAATTTGCCTTCAGACTTCTAATATTAATACATAGCAAGAAATTATCATTAGTATTAATGTTTTTATTGATTTCCTGTAAATCCTCACATTCTAATTCTTTTTGTATAAATTCAGTATAGTCGATACTGGGATCCATAATCTAAAATGTAATTTAGAACCTTGTGCTGGAATTTTTAGAAGTAGAACTGTTTAATCTGATTCTTGTAGTTGTAGTTAACGACTCAGTGCTGGTGAGTGTCGGTATTCTTGTAGAGTTACGATCACAATTTTTTGTTTGATTTCGTTGCTTATTGAAGTTATTTACCTTACCCAGGTACTTTGGCAAGTCAGGTTTAACCAGGTAACCAGTTGTCATTATAAATTTCCTTAGTTTCATTTTAAGATACTCGCATTTTTCTGTATCTATTGCCACATGATTGATATTGTAATTTGTTTTATATTTATTGTTACTATAAACACAGTAAATACACTTTAAGTTGGTTTCATTGCATTCTACTGTTTTCTGTGTTCCTGCACATCTTAGACATGCAGATGTATTTCGATATTTATGTTCCTTATGCCCACTCATTCCACAATTGTAGCACGGTGTTACACTTATTACATTAAAGTGTTACGTCCCGACTTGGGAACAGGAGGCAACGACGTGGATACTGCTCATGCGCGCGTGCTTCCGTCTCCGCCCCCGTACGGGCTCGGTTGCTGAATTGGGGCTGGGCAGAATTCAATCGGTACCAAAATTTTAGGTTTAAAATATAAAGCAATTTATTGAATCTATGCACTCACACTCTTGTTATCACTACCAAACTCTCTCTCTCTATCTCTATCTCTATCTCTATCTCTATCCCTATCCCTATCTCTATCTCTATCTCTATCTCTATCTCTATCTCTATCTCTATCTCTATCTCTATCTCTATCTCTATCTCTATCTCTATCTCTATCTCTATCTCTATCT
>JARQTJ010000485.1:123823-147898 GCA_030142635.1 Trachelus troglodyta | reverse complement strand
GAAAAGTAAGACAAGCACAATGGAAAGTGAGAGGGGACAGAGTGAAACGAGAAGACAGAAGGGAAGATAGAAATAAAAAAGTTAAAAAGTAGAAAAGTAAGAAATAAGTTTATAAAAGTAGAAGAAGAAATGAGAAGAGAGGTAAATCAGAAAGTAAAGAGTGAAATATAACGAAATAAAGAAGTAAAGAAGAAATAAATATAAAAATAGAATAAGGTTGGAAATGGATATGAAGGGTGGTTCCAAGAGACCAGTATAGGAGACCGGCTCGAGGAAGAATGAGCGCTCCGTATCCGGGCACTGCCTTAAACGCTTCCCCCACTCCCCGCCACCTCCCACTCGCTGCCTGCTCCCACTCGCCGAGTCCTGCGCGAAAAATTTGCGCACACCCAATTTTAGACAAATTCCTGTACTTCTAAATATGCTTGGACGTAATTTTCGATTTCTATGTGTTAATATTTTACTTTATTGATTGAATTAATTATTTTAATGTTCTAAACACCTAATTTATTAATATTTCAATTTGAAAGTAATTTATTTTCGATATTCTACAATTTCAATGCAATTTTGATCTACTCCGTATATTCTGCGGGATTTTGATTTAGCCTCAATTTTATATTTTGAATAAATTTTGAAAGTAAATCAAGATCCAGTAATATTTAGTAAAAATTGAGGTACTACACAGGTGTCAAGTTGGCACTGCACTTTCTTAAAAATGTTTCAACAGTTGGCTTCTTCAATAGTTCTTGAGCAGTTCTATAGTTCTCCCTCTAGAACCAGCGGTGAGTAGCGGAAAACCTCTGCTCGCCAAGTTACGCGTTCATGTTCTCGTTTAGCTCGACTACGACGGGATTCGCATTGTCGACGGAAGCGATGATCATAAAATCCTACTTGCAGTCTCTCCGCTATGATTTAGCGACATGATTTTGGTATCGCCTAAAACCGCAGCGTTGTGCATCTACGTACTCACCTCTGGCCAATGAGCCGATTTTCGTGGTCTAACTCCCGGTTTCTTCGACGCGGTTCAATGCATAAACTCGGTTTAACTGCGTTATTAGCCAATCAGGGACTTGTATTTCAAAGATAAACGGAGATTATGCATTGAAGAAAATGGACCTACGTCTTATTTCGGCGTTGACGCGCCACAATCGGAAACGTACCAGGGTGCACAATTATGTTGCCAATGAAATACCATTCCAAAATAATCTTTAATTTATATCCTTCGTGATGCACATAAAATGCAATTATTTCCATACTCGTTACACCTGTTTTGTACAAGACATATTAATGCTTGTGTGATCTTTGGAAAAATTCAGTTATAGTACTTGCAGATGATACACACACATCATAATTCACTTGCCTACAAATCTATGCCACTATAATACATGGAAGAATTTAATAAGAAATAATCACGTAAGCTTACAAAATACTTGAAATTACTTAAACTTCAACACAATCCATAGTATAAAGAAAACAGCTATGGAAAATAAAAGTAAATATAAAATATAATAATTGTGACCAGCTTTGGCCATTCGAATTACTCTTGCAACAGATGATGTTAATGATCCACTGGTTCTCTCAAAATCTTCATCCTAGAAACAACAATTTTTTAGCAAACATATATTTGCGTGATAACTTTCTCTCCCATGAAATAAGAACACCAACCATTCCACGCAACATTTTATCCTGATACTTGACTTCTGTTCCAATATCAATTGAAAGAGATTTTAATGCATGAATTTTATCTTTCAGTTCATCAGCCATCCTTTCATTTTCTTGGTCCAGGCCATCGTGGGAAGTAGTGGGCAATGGCTCATAACCATAGCCAGCTAAAAGTCAAGGTAAAAATTAATAAAATAAAAGAATATATAATATCGGTTAGGCTCACCCCTCTCACCAGAATGAGAACGTCGCATTTTTGAGTAATATTTTATCTTAAATAATCCTTGGTGTTAAGTGATGCTCATTCTGTAACATAAATATGATTAACCTACAAATCTATAAACCTCTATAATAAACACAATAAATTACATTACAAGTGAGTTGAGTGACAGAGTGCTTCTAGTATTCTTATGAATTATCAAGGAATTTTACACTGATTTAATAATTCACTTATGTGGACAACTAATCAAGTGTACAACACTATTTAAATGAATCACAATATTCTAATTGTTTAAAGAGTATTATTTGAAATAATAGCTTCTCACCCAGACGTTGTTGTTGTTAATCCGTGCGGACATAACCATATTGCGTGATACGTGACGTGTACTATCCAGTACTATCGTCTACTACCGTGAACTACCATGATTGCCATTGTAGCATCACTAAGATCATCTTTCTATACTAGCATGAATAGCATTTATATGTATGTGTTCATTCTTTAATGTTTAGGATATTTTAAACAATAAGAAAGATATATTTTAATGCTCTCTTATTAGATTTGAAGTATAACTCTTCAGAGTCCTAAAACTGGGTTATTATTTCATTTTATACAGAACCCAAATTATAGTTATTATTATTATATTCAGTAAAGTGGTATAAAAAGTTCAACAAATCAACGTATATTAAAAAAAATAATAAAATATAAAACAGCAGTACATAGTATAATTATAGATATTATATTTGCATGGAAATTGCATGGCTCCCTAATACAAACTTAAATAAACAATAATACTTTATTAATAAAGAGTATTAAAGTTTTTATCATAAAAGTCAGGTAGACTCATTTTGTGGATATAAAATACATGAATTTCGTTTACTTATATTTGGGTAAAGTGCAAAAGGAATACCGTCGAAGAACAAGAAAGAGAAAAAGATATGTTCAAAATGTAACAGGGCACTGGTTAAATTTTATCACAGTCTTTCAAATTTTATACTTTGCTAGATCTATAAGTAAAATCAGTTAGTGAAACGAACAAAAAAACCAAGAAAGAATATTGTAAATATTATATACAAATGGGGGACTCTACTCGATGCACGAGCGAGACCAGTATCTCCAAAGTAAATAATCCTGGTCAATCGTCTAATACAGATCCGCATTTTAAACGTGTTATTTTAAAAACGAACTTCGACTTTCCCGAAATCATCCAGAGAACAATTTTTCTTACTGATATGGTTATTTCAGACCCGGGTCACGCCCTGCCGACGCTTTCCATCTATCTTTTTGGTAGTCATCAACGAAATGAAAAAATGAAACGCTACGACGATATCATCAAACGTCAATTAATATTTCATTTAGTTATTCCAGAACTCGCGGATGCCTCCGGATATAAGCCCGACATCTCCTGGATGTATCCTGATTTTCCTATGATGGGGTCAGTAGAAAGAGTCGACTGGCTCTCGTCCTGAGATTTCGGTAACTCTTCCAACATGGATGTATCTTCTAAGGACGACGAATCCGATGAAACTTTAATTAACACATAAGGACAGTCGGTATGAAAACGATGCCTGGAGCAGTTGATTAAAATTTTGATTATATTAAAACACCATATACTGAAAGATGTAAATTTTTATATATTCATAAATATACTATTTAACAGAGATCGTGCATGATAAAGAACACAATTAATCTCCATGTTTTTCATGCATTAAAAAAAAAACAAGTTTCTTTGCACGATCAAAATATTATTTTTTTTAAATTTAATACTGCTACTAACAAAATTTAATCCTTTAGTGTGACTAGATTCCCCAAATGATCAGTATTATGAATAATAAATAGGATAATGACACCACAGTGAATGGTACATGATGTTTTAGAATAAATTTAATATCTTTGTTGTACCGAAGTATGGATCGTACACACTTACGATCGCTACTGGATTTGAGATCCTTATCTTCCTCAGGTTCGCCTTTCTCATAGCCAAAGTTCTCCTCTGTCAGATCTTCCTCCGTGGCAAAATGCAAGTACGAGAGGATGCATATTAGCGCTATGAAAAACAAGTTGGTGCCAATACCGATGAAGGAAGACAGAACAGGCCAATGAAACATCAAATAACGCAGCCCAGATAAGTGGGCATTTATCATTATTGTAGCTGAGTAGAATTCTACGTGACGGGATTGAATCTCCACATAGATGACAGTCACTGGATGACTCTAAATCACAGAAAGATGGGAATAATTGATGCTTACTTATTTAAGGTGAATTAATTAAACTGACAATAATACTCACTTGATCCTCCTCAAAATTTCCAAATAATTCCAAGACAATATTTTGTTTCTCTTCACTGGTACCAAATATCATCATAGGAGAGAATGTCAGGGTAGTTAACGTGTGCAGAAGTGTACTTTTATAATGTAGCATTGCTGGTCTACAAGCATGCTCTACTAGGACACCATCCCTACTGCGCAACTGTGCGCAGACCATAAACATACCTATATTGGATTAATATGTTAGAATTTCAAATAATTCATGTCTCTCAGTTATTATCATTTTATGTACCAAGCTCTTTATTGGCTGGTGATTCTGGCATTTCAAGATGCAAGTTCACTTTGTAGGGCTGCCCTACCATTAGTAGCTGTTGTTTCTTTGTCAGTTGAACATAAGCTGATGGAAAACTGCATATGCCTTTCGTCTCATCGCATGATCTATTGATACAATACTTTCCATTATATCTCTGTACTCTATTGTGTATATAAAAGTGTTGAGATACCTACTTGAATTGTAAATGCACTGGCCGCACATAAGACATACTAGGCATGTAGGCATAATAAAAAGCTGTGTAAAGAAATATAGAGACCCAAACCACAAGGATGGCACTCACGAGCAGAATTCCACCACGAAAAACAGCATCTCTTGCTGATTGAACACCTTCACTTGTTTTTTTTTGTACATTAAACCACTTCTCACCTATTCGATGTAATAACCTCCCAAATATCATTGTAATTCCCTTATATACTTAATTTTTCAGCAATGGCTAGGAGAGTTTCCTCCTGCTGATCGTGGCCCGGTATATATTGCGCGATAAGATAGCTACTATCGAGTTGTAATAAGCACATTTCAAAAACGATGTACCATGTGTCAAAGTGCAAGCGATGGACATCTTTAGAATACTTTAGAATGATTTTAAATCCTTCACATACTCCTACAAGCGAAAATGATGGCAGCACTTTCTTCTCTTTGTTTACACTTGCTCATTTTTTCTTCTATCGCCAAATATATCTGATTATTATTAAACATAGAAACAAGGTAGATTCTTAATTGATAATTCAGTTTTACGATTTATTTTTATAAATTGTACAAATGTATAGAATTGTATTATTTTCCTTTCCGGTGTTCCAATCTCGGCCTTCCTTTCTTTGCGGCGGGCTTATCCTTACCCTTGCTCAGTAATGGATGCGTTTCTGTTGAGAAGAACATTTTTTTAACTTCGTAGTTCCAATAGAAATTCTTTAGATTGTCTTTACCATCTATAGGTGCACCCTGGAGGTTGATATCATGTGATCTGTGCTTCTTCAACGGTGGTTCATGCAGTGCCGTCTGATTATCTTCAGTTTCTTCCACATCGGGAGATATTGGAAGGAATTGCAATGAACCAATGTCCTCGGTTTCCTCGTCAGAACTACAGAAAGCGGCTACCCTATCGATAGAGGCCACATCTACTTCTATTTCTTCATCCTGAGCTTCTTCACCTTGCACAACAGACTTGTCTTCGTCACTTATGTCAAATTCACTCTCTCGTTCCTCATACTCCACGTTTTCGTCAAGTTCCTTGAAGTCGGGTGCAAAGGCTGACCAGTTTTCTACCTGATTTTGTGCCCAGATAGACACGACTCCTGATGAGATGGAAGCTATAATAGGTCGCACTGGATGCCACTACCGGAACATTAGAGTTTTTCATACGATTCCTTATGAAATACTCATTAACAATAAATAATCTTACCACCACATCCAATAGTAACTCCCCTTTGGTACCGTGTAATATCTTTACTAAGTTTCCTATACTTTTCTCCCACACATATAAGGCGTGTTGTCTGGCTGAACCAGCACAAACATATTCGCCATCCCCTGAGAAACAGCATTTTTTCCACATGGTCTTGTTCACAAGGTCCTGGAGTTTCTGTATAGGTTCCGGTTCACCGTCTTTACCGCATGCTAGGATTTCCGTACTGTCGTATACGCGAATCACTCTGTCGGAAGTATTCACCAAGAAACAGGATCCTCGCCGTGCGAACTCGATGCTCTTAACCGCTGTGTTGCTCGCTGTACCCTGAGATATTTTGTAAGATGCTTTAACTGTCAAAGTCTCTGCATCAAGAACTAAGATTCTGCCACGTGCGTTTCCAGTGAATACATAATCACCACGTCTATCAAAGGAAGCTACAATGTTCAGATCGCTCTATGAAATATGAAAATAATTAGATTAATAATTGTTTCTCCTGAAAAATATTAGGATTAAATATTTAATGCAACATACATCTTCGTCTAAAGGTATGACTCTGTGCGTTCCTTCTACATCCACCATGACAGCCGCATGCCTCATTGGGCATACCAAGAACTTGTTCAAGTTCCTAGGATGGAATTGTACTTTGAGTATAGGAGATGGAAACCGATATTTCTGGTCGCATTCTCCAGAGAGTACATCCCAGATACAAACATTATTGTCGGTCGATGCACTGAGTAACTTATGCCCATTTCTAGACCAACTTATCGAGCACACAGGATGAACATGAGCACTGATTATTTTTGCTATACCTCTCGTCAGGAAGTCCCAAATAACAATTCTCCCATCATTGCAGCCTACAGCTAGTAGCGTTCCTCTCTTATTGAAGGCACAGGTTACAGCAAGAGATATACAATCCAAAGTGCCATCAAATTCCTATAAGAAACAATTAGAAAGATAGTACCAAAGTTTAATAGGCCAAACAACAACAATGTAAAATAATATTTATAGTAATACGTAAACATACCTCTGGATAATTTTGTCCAAAGGATTCTGTTGTGAATGAAAAGTAGTACACGTAAAATATAGTCTGCAATATCCAAGAATATATTTAATGCTTACCCAACAGTTCCAAATTCATGTTAAATAATTGCGCGAAGAAATGTTAAGATTTAGATATTTTACACAGGTAGCAGATGTAGGTGTAAATAGCTTGCGATAGTGTTGGGGCCACTTCAGGCCATTTGGAGCGTACCATTTTGGTGCATCTTAGCTAATGGCTAATGTGTCACACTGATCACCCTCCTGCTTTACCATACCGCACAACATGGCTACCCCCTGCAAATAATATAACCTAATTTTTGGAATTTAACAAGATTGATAATCATATTAAAGAATAACTGTTATACAGCATACACTATTTAATAAATAATTAATAATGGTCTTTTATACTCGTGAGTATTGTACACTTTATTATACTTTCATTCAGCATAGTTCAGTTATAAGTTTTCTTTTCTTAATTATAAGGTGTGCTGTGTTTTATTGTTACTTTTTAATTCGCCAACAAGCACTTCTAATTGTATTATTGAGATATATTTGGATAGTTTTTGGATTATGTATAATTTTGCAGTGTATGGTCGTTTTAATGCTTGAATTATATTGTTAGATTTCAATGTAATTTTATTCCACTTATAGAATCTTTGCTACGGCGAATAACATCAGGACATGTTAGAATGTTTGGAACTGCTTTGGAAGCCATAAAGGTTCCTGAGGAACCTCCACAAACATTTAGGACAATTGAGAATAATCCTGCAAATCATACTATAGATCACACGAACAGATTTTATACAATTGCTCCTGAAATTCAAAAACAGTTGTTCCAACATGGTGGCTTGACAAAGTTTTTTCAAAAGCAGGTGAAGACCTTCGCAGAATGCTCAATTTTAATAAGGCAGCCAGCTATTGAAATTATATCTTACGTAAGACAAAGTGATTATTCCAAACCACCAAATAAATATGTATTATGTATCCTTTTTATATAAATTTTTAATTAATTGTACTGTTGACTATGATTGTTTATTTTTATATGAAGATCCTTAAACAATCAAACAGATGGAGAACTTGGTGTTGGAAAATCAACCACTCTCGTGCATCTGATTCATTATGCATTTGCAACTAGGAAAATTCTTGTTCATGTTCCTTGGGGTATGGGTAAAAAGAAAACTAGTAGTTTGTTCTTAACGAGTGACAGATTAACTCAATGAATTTTCTTCTATGCAGCTCAAAATTGGTTTTCTCGCCCAAGGGAGACAGCGAATTCCATAGTACACGAAGGCAATATAGATTTACCAATAGATGCAGCAGCTTGGCTAGTTCATTTCAAGAATCAGAATCATTATCTACTTTCAGAATTGGACGTAAGTACGACTATATGAAACTACGATAATTCTGCTCCATTAAATCAATTAATGTCCAGTTAAGGGTGACCAAGGATTATACATGGAGCCATCGTGAAACAACCCCCAATGGGACGCCTTTGCTCGAAATGATAGATTTTGGAATAAATCGCATTAAATTTGCTTCTGAAATTATAAACGTTCTAATAAACGAACTCAAAGAAGCGAGTAAAGATGGCAAGTGTTGCACAATGGTAGCCATTGATGGATACAATGCCTTCTTCTCTGAGTATAGTGCCATTCGTGACGATAATAAAAAAGTGGTCCCACCTTCAAGGGTTTCCTTGACGCACGCTTTTCTAAACCTTACGAAAAGCGACTGGTGCAACGGCATCATTGTTGTAACTGTTGATATTCTAGCAACAAAGGTCAGAATAAGAAAATATATTTCTAGCAATAGAAATTGAGAGCAGGGCGTACTCAACAAATTCCTCTGTTGAAATTCTAGGATAGACGAGAGTCTTATCTGCCACGATTTTTACTCAATAAAGAAGGCTTCGAGCATATGGATCCGTTCCTCCCGGTACACGTGAAGAATTATACGAACGACGAATTTGAGATCGTCGCAGAATATTACAAGAATCGCAAATGGATACGTGACATTTCGAAGCAAGGTCTAAGGGAACTCCAACTTCTTTCTCAGAACAATCCATACAAATTCATGGAATACTGTACGCCGTTGTAGGATACATAAATAAAACAAAAATATATACATAGTAAACATTTCAACCACGGTTATTATTAATTTTATATGCTTTACTTTTAAGAGTAAATAAGAATACAAGTTTTCTTCCAAACACCATAGCAGTATCCTATTCTAGTGACATTTGTGATGATGCCCTATATAATTGAGATATTGCTATTTGGGGGGGGGGTCTTGATTAAATACAATAATTTTGATTTTTTATAAGAAAAGTGGAATGTATGTATGTAGTATATTCTATTATTCGTAAAGAGATATTGTATATAGTTTTGATTATGCTGAACCTGTTTTTGTTCTGCTCTGGTAAAGGATATTACAAGTTTAACGTAACACCGGCTGAAGTACGTCCAGCACCTTGCTGATATCGCCATTCTTAGCTACAAGTAAATCGGTAAGCCATCCGTTTTCGTTTTTGAATCCCATCTGTACCATCGCTTCTACGGAAGCCTGGATCTTTGGATCAGGATGATATATCACTCTACTTGGAAGCTGAGGATATATTGGCTTTTGAACCACAGGATTATCTTGCTGGTATTCTGTTGGAATCTGACAGATTTTCAAGAATATCATTAAATTATTCTATTTCAATGAGTATAATTTTGTAAATTTTAAATATTTCTTTAAAGTACCTGCTTAGGTATAGCTCCATTATTGTACGAAGCCCCAGGAGTGGACGCTACTATAGCAGGATGGAACGGCGGAACAGTTACTGTAGTTGAAGTTGGTGCTGTTACTGGAATTGCAGTTGGTGCTGTTACTGGAATTGCAGTTGGTGCTGTTACTGGAGTTGGTACTGGTACTGTTGTTGAAGCTGAGGCTGAGGCTGAGGCTGGTACTGGTATATTATGCACAGGAATAAGATGAGGTGTATTTGTGGAAAACGGTACATTCGCCATCTGTCCGTTTGATGCAATTATTGGTTCTGGAGCTGAAAAATTAACAGCAGGAACTGCTGACGTAGCTACAGGAGGATATCCATCAAGATTATTCAGTACTGTCCAGCCTTCATTTTCTAAACTTGGCTTCTCAGTAACAATTTCAGAATGTGTGGATGCTATTGATGATGTTTTGGCTGCAGGAAACTCCCTCTCTGGATTTTCTTGAAGCTTCCTTCCCTCCCCTGGAAACTTTGGAATATTTTCACCAGGTACTTGCTGTGCTTGTGGTATTTTTTCATCTTGATTTGACGCTGGTGATGCGACTGGAACGTCGTCATTCCTGACTTGAACATTCACGTCAATGCCAAAAGGATCCAGTATTTGGGATATGTTGTCACCCAAATTTTTTAAAAACTCGTTGTGTAGATCTTGTGGCTTCTTATCATCTTCAGGTTTTTTGCCTTCATTGGACTTAGATTTTTGAGATGCTTTTTCTGGTTTTTCAAATGCTGAGCAATGTCTATCTTCAGGAATATTGGTCCAATCATTTAAATATGTCAGAAGAGTTTCCATCCAGGAAGGAGTTTCAGGATCATGATGATGTGATCTTGAATGTCTGTTGCTTCGGTATGGACATTTTTTCTGGGCCTCTTCCTTAGCCTCGCAAGCTGCAGCCTTTCTGGCGAATCTGTTCATAAGATGAGCCAAGCGTCGGTTATATTGAGATTTCCACTGCATAGGATTTGCAATGCGAATCATGCAATGCTCCTGGTGCAAGCCCTTAACTTCACAAGATGCACAGAGATCATAATCTGGACACTGAATACAATTATATCGAAAGCCTCTGATCCCTTTATCGCAACCATCACAGATTACTCCAGGATGACTTTGACCAGCATTATGCTGTGGTACCTGATTTCTAGGAGGCAATACAGGAGTATCGGAGTGAGGCGTCACGTGAAATTTAAACGCTTTGGCCTGACCATTTCCCATAGCTATATGCAGTTCCTCGTCACTAGAGACAACGATATCATCGTTGTCATCATCTAAAAAAGTTGCATCAGAAAAATCATTATTGTGGAAATTTTACCGTAAAAAATGATGACCAATGAGAAAGTTGTTACTGCGCAGTACGGTGATGCAATGTTATCAGTAAGACTAACAAAGAATTTCGCTTACCTTTCCAATAGACAGTAAAATGTCTTCCACGTAGACTTGAAAAAACTGTTTGCAACTTTTCACGAAAGTATAAGAAACTCTCGGAAACGTCCTTGTCAATCCCAAATCGTCTCACTTCCTTAATCGTTTGACGATCGTCATCGTTGGTCAAATAAACTTTAAAGCTGACCGTTGAAGTCATCTTTGAGCTCGTTATAAGAAGACAAATCCGTCAAGAGAAAAGTCGTATTCTCAATAGTTGCTACTATTCAATTCTATAGAGTTGCTCTCTTTTGTAAAATATTCACTAATGACAATTATCAGTATTATCACTGTCAATCCGTATCACATACAACTCCGACGCTAAAATGCCAAGTAATGCGAAGACAAGCGCTTACACGGCGCTTTTATACTATACTAGGGCAATAATGGCCGCTCGGAATGACTGCGCATGTCGACGGTGGAGCCATGATTGCGTATGAATCGGTTCGTCCGGCCACGCAATGCAAACTGCTTTAGAAGTTTCACCATTTTTTTCCTTTCATGAGTAAATATTACTCTTTGGAGAGGTGTCAATATACTTCCAAATTTTCATATAACTGATCAATTCAATAGCTTCGGAGTCGTCAACGTGGTGAAAGGTGCTGGACCTATATCTGTAACAATCAAAAGGACAAACTCGAGTCCAGACAAATGGCGGGCATCGCCGGACATTTTGAACGAAATGTCAAAATCATCGGGTTCACGTGATTCAATCTGCACTTGAATCGTGAGTCACCTCAATTTAGGACATTAAACGCCGTCTTTATGTATGTACATAAATACTGAGTAATGCTGATCTAAAATGTGTGTAGGCTCCGTGAAAATGTTCAACATAATGAAAATAACATCATTGCATTCTTATCATTACGAATATACTATCGCAATATGGATATATCTACCAGTTCGGTGCACGAGGTGATTCGTAACCTGTGCCATAACATAAGCCTGGTAAGTTAAATTGCTCGATGCGAAAATTCCATGATCTATTGGAATTTCACTTTTGCTTTTAATATAATTCCTCCGTTAATATCTAACGCTCCTGTGTCGCGTCAGAAGAGTTCAGAACATTTGAGTGTTTGTCGACTTACGCTGGGTTACGTCAGCCCCACCGGTTACACAGCAAAATTGAACACAATCAATGCGAACATCGAGCATAATGCATTTGAATTACTCAGAGATTCATGATAACATTCTTCTAGAAAATTCATCAACTTTCTATAGATTATCATGGCATACGAACGCGTACGTATAATTGCGCGTACGCAGGTGTATATACGAATGCCAACGGACAGGCGCATCCACGCGGTGTAACTACTGCAACCTCAACCTCAACTGTGCTGCATATGCACAATGCACATAGTAGATATACATAGACGCACATTTTTATGCACAGTCAAGGAAAAACTCATTACACGATCGATTTTTCAGCCTCGTGACATAACACCTCCTATAGCAAATGATTGTCCACTCGCAAATTATACTCCGTTTACATAATATCTACTAAACGTAGTTTATAGAAATTGGTAAGTACAGCTAAACTAATATTTAACGAATATTCCTCTAATGAATTCGTTGCATCATATGCGAGGATATATCTTAATATAATTATAAAAATAAGGATATACCGATAGGTGCCAATTACTCGAACAATTATAAATTTCCTACTGTTACTTGATTTCTATTTCAATTCAATCTTCTCGTCTACGATACCTTATTATTCCAAGTAATTCATGGAAGAGTCGAGGAGAGAAGCAGTATTTTATGTATTATTATACATAAACAAAACATTTTGCGAGTGACCAGAAAATATATTTTTTTTATATATTAGCGTCCGTACAGCACTTTAACGATTTGTACGAATCGCTATTGGCTATGTGCGTACGCACGCAGATCCGATATCTGAGCAATTATTGGCGTCCACGTGCATTCTATCAGCGCCACCAATTTTTCCGGACGATTCGTTTGCATGTGTGCTAAAAAGCATGCCTAGATATGGGATCTATGTGCATACGCACATAGCGGATAATGACGGCGGCCGTTCTGCTATAATAGCGTTTCGAATTCTCAGTCATGCGACGACTGGCGTTCTGAATTTAGTCGTAGAAAAGCTGCTGCAAGCTAGAAGAAGTGTAAACGAACGAGCGAAGGAAGGTATTAGAGAAACAGTCATGCGAATTGCCTCGATATTCCTCTTATTCGCTTCGAGTTGCGCCAATCTAGAGCAATGTCTATCCGAAGACGCAAATTACACGCTTACGAAATACACTTCCTTGATATATCAGGTTCACAATTATTATCGCACTTCCGGTGCTTTTATCTTATACGGCAGAACATTTAACGGTGAGTTACGATAACGATCAATCAAAAAGGAGCGAGAGAACGAAGAGTTCGTCTTTCCTTTCAGCATTTGAATATCTCGAAACATTAAATGCCCTCTGGAAGGACCTATCCTCTGAGGGCGTATTGGCTGCGTCCATGGACTTTACTTTTCTTGGAAAGAAAATTCATTATCTTTATAGGAGTACGTCGAGACCCTTATTCGTTGTATACATAAGACACAGTCGAAATCTAATGGAGTTTGTCCATTTGTCAAGCACCATACACATGTCTTACGCTGTGTGGCTCATCATTTTTTCAAGCAATATCGATGGCAACTTGTGCCCGGACATCAGCAAGTCAGGATATTCATTTGCTCTGCCTTTGGACGTTGAAACTCTCGTGCTCTGTGAGGACGAACAAATTATTTGGGAATGGTACTACGACGATGGACGAATTACTTTGACGACCTTAGCTAGCTGGAATCACGGAGTCTTTCAAATGAGAGCCAATACAAGCTTTTACATGAGAAGATCAAATTTGAATGGAAAGCAGCTGCAAGCTACATTCGTGAACGTAAATGCATCATTGAATCGTCGTATAATAATTAGAATTGTTGTCTTATAGAACTTAATATCTTATTTAATTTAATTTAGATTAAATTTCAGATGAATCTGGTCGGCCATGTTCCCGGCACTCATATGGATAAGAAAATCATCCCAATGCTAATGAATGAGATTCAAAGTATCATGAATGTTGCTTTGAAGCTGCCTAAGAACGAATCGCACTTTGGAAACGTCGATCATGTAACTGGAAATTGGACGGGAGCCATCGCGCAACTGATCAGCGGAGACAGTGAAATGGGCTTTGGCGAGTTTACCATGACGACAGACCGCTTAGAAGTCATCGATTTTTCATTGCCATTTTCATTGTCAAAGTCGAAGCTTTATATCAAAGAACCGGATAAAACTGTACCGTGGACAGGACACTTTCAGGTGACTTGACAGCGATTTAGCAAATACCGATTCAGTTATCAGTTTAATGACCGTCGATCGTTGCGTATCTTTTAACAGGCATTCAGCTTTGGAATTTGGATAACCATTCTCGGTATAGTTCTTGTTGTTCCAATCCTACTTACTCTGATCAAATTCAAAAACGGTACGAGCTTCTCAGATCTGCTCGCCGAGAATTATCTTTACGTTTGGGGAATCTATTGTCAGCAAGGATTGTCTGGTAGCTATTTGCCTTTCATTCGCACTTTTCTTACTAGCGTATAACTCGAACGTTTTTCTTATCGCCAGAATTTCCATCGAATACAACGGTGAGGCTCGTACTCTTCTCTGTATTTGTATCGGCCACCATTGTGTCGGCTGCTTACTCAGGATCATTAACAAGTTATCTGGCTGCGTCCGGGGTGGTTTTGCCCTTCACCACGATGCAAGGCTTCATCGATGATGGTTCTTATAAAATGATAGTATTTCAGGCCAGTGCAGATTACGATTTGTTCGTGGTGCGTGAGAAGGAAGTAAGATTGTGACTCGCTCTTTCTAATAGCTTGCTAATTGCATTTATTTTCTTGGAAACTTTGTAGACATCGAAAAACACTATGGCGAGAAAGATGCGGTCCTTACTAAAACCGGAACACAACCTACCGACGACTGTGACGCAAGGATTTCAAGAGGTAAATCAAGGATATAGTTTTATTCGTGTGAATTCAGGCAGAAACGTATGTTTAGAATTGGCAGCTTCTATCAATACTGCGGTATTAGTAACATCAAACCAAGATTTTCATCCGTTCTTCTCGAAGGTAATATGCTTATTAAAATTTGTCACTGCAGGTCTGCAACGAGAAGGTGGCCTTCTTCATAGAGGATTCAATTGTCGATACCGTCAATATCTATTTACCTTGTAAAGTTGTCGGCATCAATAGCGGTTTCGAGAGTAGTACTGCATTAATATTAAGAAAAAATAGTATGTACACCCGCCTGCTGAACTTCCAGTAAGCAAGAATATTTTACCTTTCAATAATAGATTGTATTAATCCCGATCATAGTTTATAGTAATTTGTTTCTCTGTAATTTCATTTTTCTCTTCTCTGCTGGTGCAGTATACAGCGTCTCTTGGACAATGGTCTACTGAACCGAATGAGGAAACGCACCTTGACAGTGTCCAAGCAAGGCAGCAATATTTTACCGGAGGTGGAACTCTGGGGCATCGCTCTCATCCTGGCATTGATTACTGGCGGTATGCTCCTGTCTTTGATCATTCTGATTTTTGAGATTGTGATCCACAATCATCGGAATGGTCATACACGGAGGAAGCATTCCAGAAACTTGTTACTTTCGAAAATGCAAAAACGTCCTGCCAAAATGAACAGTGAAGGAGCAAAATTGAGATTGTCACGGTCGCAGAATTTATAAATAGCATAGATAGTTGTCGTTAGTGTCCATATGCGGTAACTATATAAATATATATATATATACATCGTGCATAAATTTTTTCGTTAATATTTAATGAACATTTTTTAAACAATTGTTTTCTTGTAAAAATGACTATAATTATCGTTTTATTTACAAATATATACTACCATTTCGTTAAATGATCCGTCAATAATTTGAATAAACTTAAACAAGGAAAATAAATATGATATGAATTACTAATTTTTCAAGTTCATCCAAATTAGTGTCTTTAAGATCTTATATCAACTTTTTCACCAACATGAAATTGAATTTATTCAGCAGTTCAAAAGTAGAATGAAGCTTGATCAACGACTCAACGAGTTTAAACTAAAGTTATTTAATAGTTTGTGTGAAGTATTATGGTACAAGGGTAGAAAAAGTATAATAGTTTGGATAAAATGAGAAAGACTGCGCCGGTAAAGATCTTATCACGGAAGAAAGCTCTACTTCCCGTCGATAATACTGAATAATTGATATTCAGACATGCAGAAAACGTAGTGAGCATCAAGAGTGCGAACGATATGTGTCGGAGACACGCGGGGAACCTTATTGTCATTGCAGTAAGAAACGAAAATATATATACATAATACATATATATGTATGCACGATTTCGCATCGTTATCCAAGACATATATATATATTTATTGATAATCTATAATATATATGTATATATGAAAATATTTTAGATACACGTGAAACACTCTCTATTGCAGGTTTGTGGAATCAATTATTTTTGACACGAAAATCAAATGGAAATGATAGATTGATTATTCCTACTGCAGCTGTAGAATCAGTGAAGAGAAGTCGTGGGTGTTGACGCGTGATTGATGACACTTTGATCAGGACGGTTGGACTGTCACAGGACTCAAGATCGTCATCTACCATTTCCTTTATTGCTTCATGTTTCACGGCGCTATAGGAATCGGCCAGAAAATTCACGTTAACAGGATGGAATTATGAGACTCTGCCGATTCAGGTAGTCAAGTGCTGTAAATGATCTGCAGAGGACGATGGAGCGCCTAACACTTCTCAGCTTTCTTTTCATATTTCTGACAATTAATAACGCTAACATTGTAAGCTCCGCTCGACAGGAAAACTTGGAATTAATACTGGACATCGTTGCTGTTATTCAGAGTCACAACATCTTCTTGTTCAACGGGATTAATGGTTCGTATTCATTGTAGTCTTACAGATTCTTTAAATCGACTCCTCACAGAATACCCATAAATGACCAATTATTCTACGATTGCTAAGGCATATTTTCCGCTTTAATGCTATTTTGCATTCAATTTTCCGCTGAAAATTTTACGAATAGCAGGATTCTTTCGCAAGTTCCTTGACATTTAATTGAATTTAGCGTTTAATGATTGTAAAAACTTTAACAATTCAGTGCAAACAACAACAAGTATGCTAAGTGATTTGTTAATATTCTCTTTTTAGGTACAAACAATTGGAATACTTTACACTGGATATTTCGCCAGTGCTCGAAAAGAGGTCTGGCAACTGCAGTTTTGACGATTCCAAAGTTACCCGAGGTGATGCAATTCCACTATACCGATTTTCAGAGACCAGTGTTCGTTATATTTCTTAGCTCCATACTGGACGAGCTGCAGTTGGCACGTGCAATGAAAGTTGTAAACGTTGCTTTTCCAATTTGGTTGTTGCTCTGTGAGAATGACTCTCGTCTGTGCGATCCACAATTCCACGGGTCCTACTTGCCAAATCCTTTGGGCCTGACATTCAACACAGAAATGTTGATGACAATTCCAAATGACGGAATAATCTTTGAAGTGTATGGTCTCGAGGATAAAGCCATAACGCGTAAATGGGCTACGTGGGATCTGGAGAATGGACTGTCACAATTACATTACAATAGCATATATGACCGTCGGAATAATTTAAGAGGGATAACATTGATGGTAACAACAGTGAACGTAAGTTTGAAAAATGATTTAAAATGTGACAGAAACGTTTCTTTGCGCGTCCTTAATTTGCGTATCCGCTGTCGCAAAAATATTGATATCGTGCATGCGATTTTGTGAAACCGAAAGTCTAAATATTATTATTTCGTCACGTTTGTGAACATTATAATGAGATATATAAGTATAATGTTTTATCTTCATCTAAAACTTGACTTCTCCTGCAAATTTCAATCCAATCGGATCAGTGGCTTTTTGTCAATGGTTATTGCAGAAAATAATTCCACGTATCTCATATGATTGTATTAAAAAAATAAAAAAAAATATATTCAAAAATAATTAAAAACTTATTATAAATAAATATATTTGTTTAATAATAAAGGATCTGCCGTTTATTGGATACAAGGACGGACAGTTGGAGGGTTATTTTGGTGAATTGATGAACGAGTTGAGCCACGGGTTAAACTTTCGCATGCGTGTCCATTTGGCGACAGATAATGCCTATGGAACGTGGAATCCTGAAACTGACAATTGGTCAGGTATGATCGGTTACCTGGTGAACGACTGGGCCGAAATTGGAGTTGGTGGGTTCACCATGACCTCTACAAGGATAAAGGATCTGGACTTTAGCAGAGGCGTGTTATCCTCGACGGACCGTTTGTTTCTTAAAATATCGAATAAAGCGACGATACACTGGACGGCGTATTTGAGAGTATGCAAATCTTAATTAATCGAACATCCCATTTTCGTGATTAATTGCTGAAGCTATCGATTAACATTTTATTTTTCAGATCTTTATACTAGAGGGCTGGAATTGCATAGGAACGATAACGTTACTGGCCTGTGCATTCTTGACGTTGTCTCGCTTAAGCAGAGCTAAATCGTCCATCTTGAATTCCCTGCTGAAAAACTATCTACGTGTTCTCCGAATATATTGCCTTCAGGGAAGCTTAGGTATGAGAACTCTCGCACTTTCACTGTCACGTAGAATCTGTAAACTTATCAACATCATTATCGTCTTTTCATATTCTTGCGTCAGATCTTCCTCGAGAATTGTCCAACCGAATCGCCTACTTTGTTATATTCCTTTCGGCCTGGGTGTTCAATGCGGTTTATTCAGCGTTTCTAATCAGCATCATAGCCCTGCCTGAATATAATATACCATTTTCTAATGTGAATCAATTTATCAACGACAATTCATACAAATTGACAGTGGTAGCTAAATCCGCCGAATACGATCTCTTCGCGGTAAGTTCTTCAATGTCATATGTCAATGTACTAGGAGTTATCTTATTACTGTTAATGAACTCGATAACGGTCCTCACTGGCTAATGCCAAACAGATCTCCATGAATCAAACGTCCCGCGGTATGTGGGCTAAGATGGAGCAGGACGCATTATTACCGACGAGTCTCAAGGACGCGATTCGGAAGGTTTGTAACGAGAAGATTGGATTCTATGTAACGGATGCTCTCAATAGCATTTTGGGCGACGATATCCCCTGTCACGTTGCCAGTTTGGAAAGTGGTCACAAGAATTCACTTGCGTTTGGCATATCGCAAAACAGTCCTTACAAAGGACTTATAAATTATCAGTAAGCTGTTTGAAGTAGACAGAAATAATTGTATTAATAATAGCTAAGGATTATTTAAAGGCTCCAAGAGATCAATGCTGTTATGAATGTCTCTCTTTCAGGCTCCAGAAATTAGAGGATAGAGGAATCCTGAATCGGCTAAAAATACGTTATACAATGAAAACGGAGCCCTTTATTGAAAGCTTTAAGGGAGTCACCATACAAAATATAATACCTTTATTAACAATACTGGCGTCAGGAATACTGCTCTCTTCGTTTATATTAATAATAGAGAATCTAACTTACCGCAAAAAAGCCAACTTACCAAGGAAAAATCATATTTTAGATCGCACCCAACGTTAAAGTCGAGAGAATAATCAAGAGCCCTGTTGTTGGGCACACACGGTAAGATTTTTTTGTCTCGATAATTCGTTTGCCAATTAATCTTAAATGAATACTCTTATCAGAAAGTCAATTATATATTTATAACTACAATAAGCGGAGCAACTGATCTTTATTTCAGTTTTCACGCGTATTTCATGCGGCTATTCACATCACATCGATAAGCACCACTCGACATACGTCTGTCTACCGATTGGCACATATTAATCTTTCCTGCTACACATGCACAGCTGGTAGTCATAGCAAAAAGGCAGCAGGGCTTACCGCTCAACGACTTCGTGCCGGTTAATGTTATTCTAGAAGAACAGTGCTCAGAGGAAACAGACTAGTTATGTTCGCGATACTATAAACCCCTCAGATACTGCAATGACATCGGCTATAGCGAACATACTTGTAATATTGACATTGCATAGCTTTTCAAGAAATTTCATTGACGCAAAGGCACCAGCACGTATTGAGAATTACGTTCGTATTACCAAGAATGTTCTGGAGTATTACAGCAGTTCCTGTATAATCATTTTACATAATGGCTTCGAAGGTAATAAATTAACCAAACTGATCCACAAATCTTGATACAAGATGCTAGATAAATTGTGGCCGATTCCGTTCTTCTTCTTTCTCTCTGCCTAGAAATTTCATTATTTCATTTCATTTCGGTTTATTAAATTTTTGACTTTCTTTCAGAAGAACCTTCAGTCAGCCTTGCTCATAGTCTCTCCCGTTTGTTCTCCGAATCCATGTTCCTCACGTCTACGGTGAGTCTGTTAGAAGAAAACAATAAAAAAATACAAAAACAATGGAAAGCTTGCGATACCCGTCCCGTTCAACTGGTTCTACTGGGAAGCAGCGAATCTGTTACAAATTTCGCAAGACACCTCCGTATCAGCAACATCGATTATCCTGTCTGGCTTATCCTGGCTACCGAAGAAGCCCACGTTCTCGTTAATGGACTCAGAAAGAATCCTGACAGCAATATTCTAGGACTAACCGAAATGACGGAGATGCTTCACGTTTCCTTTAGCGAAAGGATGGTCTACGAGTGGCACCTTCAGGGCAACAAGACCAGAACCGACGAGTTAGCATCTTGGAAGTCCGACGAAAATCTAGTCTTCCAAGTGAATCAAGATATTCGTTTGAGACGCAACAGCTTGTACGGGAAGACACTGAAAGTCGGAGTGCTCGTGAGTGACATTCGCTATCGAAATCAATACAGTGTTTTTTTTTTTCACTTAAGAAGAGGTTGCTAAAGTTAACGTTAGATTCTTGTATTATTTTTAGCAATCGCAATACGCTACATTGCAACTTGGCACCATCGATGACTTTTTCGCCGAAATAATGTACGAATTGAGCAAGGCTGTCAAATTCAACGTACAATACGTGATGGAGAATGCGAAAGCTTACGGCAGCTGGGATTACAGAACGAAAAGATGGTCAGGCGTAATGCATATGTTGACGACCAAGCAAATAGACTTGGCGGGAGTCGAGCTCCGTATGACAACCGAGCGCGCTCGTGACGTTGACTTTGCAATACCGATCTTGTCGTCCGTCGATAAGCTTTACATTAAACGACCGGAGGAGCCCTTACGCTGGACAGAAAGTTTTCAGGTGTCTATATTCATAAAATATAAATTAGATAATTTACTGGGAAAATATAAATATAAAAGTCTCTGGCCACAACGATTCACTGTGTTTCTTTAGTTATTGCATCGTTTCTATTGCACAGGCGCTCAGTCCAGGAATATGGGCTACTATAGGCATGTTGGTTTTGACAACACCGATCCTCTTGACAATAATATCATTGGTCAAAAAACAAGAGGTCGCGGGACATCTGATAATACAGGATTACCTTCAAGTTTTGGGAATTTATTGTCAGCAAGGATTGACTCGTAAGTTACCTTTTAATAAGTTTTTCGTATGCACTGTTTCATGGGAATTATCGGCGATTTGTCTATAGATTTTCCAAAGGATTTTTCATCTAGATTGGCCTACTTCTCTATCTTTGTATCATCTTTAATCACTTACTCTGCCTACTCTGGTACACTCGTGAGTAATTTGGCAGTATCGACTGCCGAATTGCCGTTTAGCAGTCTTGAGGAATTCGCAGCACAAAGTACTTACAGATTCATATTTCAGTACGAGGGCGCTATTCGCGACATGTTTGTAGTAAGTATTTAAAGCGTGTAAATTTAATAACGTTTACCAAAAGCTTGTTTAACTGCGTACGAAGTAATGTAACGCCCCTTACAGTCCTCTACTGATCCTGTACTCAGAAAACTGTATTTCATGTCGGACGCGCGCGAGAATCTCCCGAGAAATCTTGAAGAGGGTTTTACGCAGGTATGATCGATGTTGCTTAAATAAAAGAATAATTGCCAATCGATAGTAAGTATTATACTCTGTTAATCCAATTGAGGTTTGTAATGGTAATACGGGATTCTACGTGGAAAGCATATCGCTGATAAAAATGAAGATATCCTGCAAAATAGCGAGTTTGCATACTGGTCGTCTAAGCAGTATAGGAATGGCACTGCCAAAGCACAGTCCTTACAAAGAATTAATAAATCGCAAGTACGTAGTGTCGTGACTGCGAGTCAAAGTGTTTTCTTGTAATCTGACGAATTAGCTTGCAGAAATTTCGCGAAAACGGGATAATCCATCGACTGATTACAAAATACTTCGTGAATGACGATTCCAATGAAAGCGTAAGGACTGAAACAGGATTTTGGAGCATCGCCCTGGCCTTGGTACTTTTCGGCAGTGGCACGATTTTGAGCTGCGTCATCCTGCTGACCGAAGTAATGATATTTCACTGGAAGACCTGCGGGTGCTGTTCGAGGGTCACGACAGAGAAAAGTGACTTTAATCATTTTACAAGAGGTTCCTTCAATCGGACCAGAAAATCAACGAGCGGCCTGCGAATAACGAGGAGGGAATTCTTTATTTGATCAATTTATTCGAATTGCACTTTCTTCATCAGTGATATTAATTGCAACTTCAATTTTCTTATTATCAATTTTAACCGGAACACAAAGTCTTGCGATTTATTATAATTGCTGCTAAAATGAATGAATAAAACATAAATATAGATATGCATATCAAAATACGGAAAGCAATTTGTGCTTCAATGCGATGAATAATTGAGTAGCTATACCAATCTAAAGGGTCTATTTTATTTATAAGGTTAATCGTTGGCACCTGTTGTAGAGCCTGTATACCTGTAGCCATGTATTCGGTACTGCGTATTTGACTCATGTCAAAAAAACAAATGGATTTCGGTAAATAACGTTTAACTGGCCTATCATTTATCACGTGCCAGAGTCATGAAATGTTCATCATATAAAAAGAGTGCCACGTGCGAGTGACTTTAACGCGAAGTTGAATTATTTATTTATAAAGGTCCGTGAAAATAAATGAACAAAGAGATAACTGTTTAACGTTTAGGGCTAAAATACCGCGGGTTATTCACGGAAACGTCGGCCTTTTGAATTTTTTAAAAAGCACCACACTCTACGCCAGCAACCCTCATAGTTTTCTCTCAATCTATGTTCCTAATCTGAAGGCGCAAAGATTCTCTTTGGATTTCGTTCTTTACTGTTTATACATTTTTCAAGAGACGAAATACATGTTTTTTGCTATTAGCCGACACGAATTTAGCGATTGAAACATATTCGTTCTTTCATCTTGCAGATTAAAAATAGTTATTGAAGCGATACAAATAATAGTGAATTTTCATATTAACTTTTTTGCCATTTTTTTCTGTACGATAGATTCTTGACAGTATAATTTGGTAGCAGCATGTAATTAAAAGGAACCTCAGTGGTCGATGATTTCCTTGTAATACTTAATGACTCGATTGACCCACACGTTCTTCAGGAGAATTCGTAGAGCTAAGGCACGTATTAGGCAGCGCACGCTGCCCACGCGCGCTAACGACCTACGCTATCACCTCTTTCGGCCCACGTTGTGGTAAAATAACAATTTTGTTATTTTGAACTTTGTAGATCGAGCTCCGATAAAGAAGAAAAATGTTGTCCTTATTGTTATTACAAGTTGATAATCAACGAAATTTTTATTACAATAGCAAATACGAATCGAATGGAGTTTCTATTATATATTTTGCACTTCGTATACATATTGTAACGTAATTCTTTTCTTCGACTCGACACCGATAGCAAAACATCCGAGAGCGAACAATCTTCGAGAACCAACCTACGTTACCTTCGGCCGTCCACCCGTCGTTCATGCATCCGCAAGGCAGGCGGGCGCCAGTCAATTCTTTTTTCACCGGGAA
>JARQTJ010000485.1:12719-123723 GCA_030142635.1 Trachelus troglodyta | reverse complement strand
ATGGATAAGAGAGGTGATTCCAGGAGACCAGTATAGGAGACCGGCTCGAGGAAGAATGAGCGCTCCGAGTCCGGGCAGTGCCTCGAGCGCTCCCCCCACTTTCCGCCTCCTCCCACTCGCCGAGTCCTGCGCGATGAATTTGCGCGGCTTGGCTGCTTAGCTAGAATTTCCGATTTCTAAGTGTTAATATTTTACTTTATTGATTTAATTAATTATTCTAATATTGGAAACACCTAATTTATTAATATTTCAATTTGAACGTAATTTGTTTTTGATATTCTACAATTTGAATTCAATTTTTATCTACTCCGTATATTCTGTGAGATTTTGATTTAGCCTCAATTTTATATTTTGAATAAATTTTGAAAGTATATCATGATCCAATAATATTTAGTAGTTTTCGGAAATCCTTATTCAATGTTTCGAATTTTCAATGTTTCTGTGCAACTAGTTTTTTTATTCTCTCTTCCTCTTTTTCTTATTCCTTGTTGGTTTTATGCTCTCATAGGGAGGAAGATAGAGGGTACCTCATTAGAAAAGAAATGAGGAAACCGTTTCGGGCAAGCAGCAGACTGCAACAGACCGCCTCCTATACCAGGTAGTATCACTGTCAAGAGTACGTTCAGAAACTTCAGTAAAGTATGATCTGATATCGTTATATCTTTCTTGTTATAACGGTGGTGAAGAAAGATGCAACATGCAAAAATTAGCCGGAGTAAGATTTCTCAACGAATCCCAGAACTTAGTTGGGACGTAACTCTGACAACTTGGATAATTATATATCGAGACTTTCGGCTTGAAGACACCTTATTTGCGCGATCCGGAGAACCGCATCGAGCGAAAAAGCTTACAAAAACAATATATATATATATATACACATTTTCTTTTAACTTATTGGAAAGACCATGTTATATTTTTGCAATTGGTCCGACGGCATTATTTCCCTGAAGAGTCCGTCTTAACTCACCTTGCCCTATTTTAAAAAGAAATTGAATATCATGAAATCTCACTTCAAGTCGAACTCGAAACTTTAAGCATTGCACCTCACAAAATTATATTTCCATAAAAGCAATCCCAGTAGCTTCTTCGTTTGGTTCCGCGTTGAGTGTTATCGAGCCTCCGACTTTGTGTCCAACAGAGCTCCATCGTTGTCAGGGCCTGCCAGAAAATCTCGGTCTTGAGAGGAAAGAAAGAAAAAGAAAATAAAAAAGAGGGGGGAAGAGAGAGAGAGAGAGAAAGGGGGGATGCGACTGGTTGAGCCAACTGGGAATACGTTAATTATGGGTTTAAAGCATTGAGACGACATACGTACGAAGTGAAAGGTTTATATATCAGTCTCTTTACACAAGCTGAGTAAAACAAAGATAATCGCCGAGCAGAAGCGAGCAAGATGAAGTAATTTTTAGGAAGTTGCCAGGACTTTTTTCGGTTCGGGCAACCGAAGTCCTTCCTGCCAAGAACAGCTGCAATCACTTGGCGGCGTGCACTCCTGCTTTCTGCTTTCAAACTAATCTTACGTCGAAATTACAATTTTTCTTACCACAGTTACAGTTTTTCGCAAAAGGAGATTCGTGCTAAACTCCTCGTTGCTCGTATCTCTCTCTGTGTGATATTCGGGGAGGCCACGCGGTGCGTGTCAAGTGTTCGGACAGGCCCCACGCCCCGCTCGGATCTCTAGCTTAGCTATACTAAATCTTAATCGATCGTTTCGGCTGAAACAAACTACACACACAGTCGCAGTATGTAGTATGTCCCCAAAAATGCATAAAAATATCGTCGATACATTGAAAATTAAGACGTATGGCAAATATTAGATTTTTCATCGTTACTCTTATTATTTAGTTTATTTACAAGATACACGTTATGCTGTTGTGGTTACTAATCCTTCACGATTATTACAACTATGGGGGTGTCGGGTACAGAGTTGTAAGATTCGATTCGAACAATGCTCGGCTACGTTATAAGGGTGGTCGTGTCCCACGAGATCCGGAGTAGTAATAGATCATCGATATGTAGGAGCAGAGGGAGCAAAGGTGGAGAAAATAAAAGAAGAGATAATTCGAAATAACGGCCAGTAATTGTCCGGAAGGGAGTCACTGGTACGAGTGCACCGGTGACTGGGAGTAGTGTTTTGCATTTTGCACTGTTGGACGCGAGGGAATCAGGTGTGCGTCGGGTGAGCACGAGCTATGTCATTTTTGGAATGTTGGCCTCGATTATTCATGTTCTTCTTCAAGCAGATAGCAAAACGCGCTTGGGCAGTGTGGTGCGCAAATGGTGCGCAAAAGGTCGAGGTGCGACCCGGCGAACTTGTTCGGAAAGTCGCCATCCAGAGGTACAGAGTATTTCTCTAAGGACGTTACGCGCGGAAAGTATTCGAGCAACTCCTCCGAGAATTCTGTTAGACTCCTTTCTTAGTCGCTATCGATTCATTCGATTCCCTACGTGACATTATTAGAAAGACACTTTGCGATAGTATATATCTATTAGTGTATCTGCTGACATATTTATATATTTATACCTTACAAAAAAGAATATTTACACACGATACTGGCAGTTATATTTTTTCAGCCCTCGCCGCGTCGTCGTTGGGCATTCGCATTGATTCGCACGGCCAGCCTCGCTAGCCCTTCTAAATCTTATAAGTATATCCTACTAGACTATACACTATACACTAGACGCATAGTGTCGCCCAATTATCTAACTCGCGTCGTCGTCGTCGTCGCCGTCGTAGTAGTCGTACTAGTCGTCGTCGTCGTCGTCGCCGCTGACCACGACACTCTCGAGTTACTATCAGAGAATTCCGGGAGAATATTTCACTCATTCATTGTCAGATGCAATCGACATACGTAAACAAATACCTACAACAACAACAAAAAACACTCAGCCACATCTCCCGAATTCTTTTTTTCTTTTTCTTCTACTTTACCCCCATGAACTCTAAACGAAAAAGGAACACAGATATCAGAAACTTATTTCCTTTAAAGTTTAAGTACCGTAGTAGCAAAGCAATAGCTAATATTCGCTTTAAAATATAAATTAGAAGTTTGGCAGTGTCCATTTCCTGTCTCCGTCCGATATTACCTACATTTCCCTAATGAAGAAAGAATATTGCCTAGAGGCTAGAGCGCCGTTTATGATTTTCCTTGGTAGTCGCGTCTTTTCGTCGCAACGGAATCCGCACACGTTTGATGCGACGGAAAGCCCGCAAACCTTCGGACAGCCCAGCGTCGGCTCTGTCCGCATGAAAAAACGCATTAACGCCGTCGCGCACTTCGAGATTTCAATAAATACCGCTTAAATTGACCTATCTTAGGTGAATTTCTCTAAGCGCGTCGCACACTTGTGAGTCCCTTAAAGAGAACATAAAGTAAATACGCACCAAGCGAGGATGCGTACAGAGGAGACAGACGCTCGGCCGGATAAACGTTAGACGCTTATCGAGGCCCTCCGGCTCGACGTCCTTCTTCTGATTTTTACTTTATAATCATTATCCTGATCATCGTCGTCCTTAGCCAACGCCTCGAGACTTGCAAGGTTTGGGCGCTTTTCAAAGGGCCTCTTCCTAGGGACACGCTCCCTCCTGGGAAGCTAAGTACAGACGACTGGATATAACTAGATTATTTCATTCTAGTCTCATATTGCTCTATTAGTTTTTGATCATTAATAAGACGCAACAATCCGCACATTTGCGAAGAAGCCATTTCGACGGCACGCAAGACTCTTCACAATTTGCGACTGATGCGATGATGAATTTTATCCTCCGTCGCCTTCGAATAAAGCACTTGAGCCGTTGCAAAAAAAAAACTGCCCGGTACAGAAAAGGCAACTTGCGCGTTCGTGGGCTTTAGGGGACATTCCTGCTGGGAATGCGTTACGAAATATTGAGTGATGCCGATTCAAATGAATTTACGAAAGAAGAGCCGACAGGCTAGACCATTTTCTTCTCAGACTCATAAAGCTTTGTTCCTGCCGGAAAGTCGCAAACTTTTTAGAACACAACAAAATTCGTCAAGACAGTAAGAAAAAGTTAGTGTTTTGGGTGAAACTCGTTCAGTTATAAATGCTGGACTAGAAATCAGTCAAGTTTAATTGGCTGATCGAGTATGTTGAAAATTTGGACGGCTTAAACTAAATACGAATAACATGTCAAGTTGTTAGCTTTACGAGGGAATGGATGGCCGCACACGATCGGCAATACGGTAACTACTATTGCTCTTGTTATTAGAAAAAGAAGATCATCGGCCAGCGATGAGTGCTCTTATGCATTTGACCGGAGCAGCAGGCGAGCGCTTTATAGAACATTTATTCTTGAATTTCTTTAGATAACTGAGTGCCGATTGTTCTGCCGAGATGCATGTTCGTAATTAACGATAAATATACTTGTAAGAGAGACACTACTCTCGTGGAACGGCACAGCGTACATGCTCAGTGACTCGCGACTGTATTTGCTAGTCGAATGCTCGTCAGAGAACGCAAGGAAGAAAGACGGATGACGGATGACGGATGACAGATGAAACATAGAAGAATGAAAAGCGCAGATGCTTGAGGACCGTTCGATCGGATCGGCAGTTTGGTCCGATGCATGCCCAAAACGCGAAATTCCACTTGATGGCAAGTCAAAGGGGAACCCAAAGAGCAATTGTTTACCGTTATGTGTTTGGACCCTCCCACTCGATGAGATATTGAGCCTGACCATTCGGTCCAATTCTCTTGGCCCTGACGACGAACTTCTCACCAGCGGCTATTCTGTTTGCAGCACCGAAGTAGATATTTACCGAGGATTTGAGGTCGTCCATCGATATGTCTGGAGCATTCTGCTTGATTGGCGAACATTTTGGAGAGGAAAGTACGCCGCCTCGCTTCGGAGGCTGCGGATCTGGGACGGGTGGCTTCTCGTTGCTTTGCCGTTGCCTCAATCGTCTGCCGTTCAATGCATAGTCCACGCAATTTCCAATCTGACTGTTGGCGCTGCTCGAGGAACTATTGAAAGAACTACGAAGATTTCTCACAAATTCATTTTTCACGTCGTTGTTGCGGGCTGGTATAATGGCCGCCGTTTTACTCGCCGTCGGCTGAAACTGCTGCGACAGGACTTGCCCTTGTTGTTGGGCCGAGGCTTGTGTATGCTGTTGCTGTTGATTCTGATTGTGATGGTGAAGATGATGATGATGATGATGATGATGATGAAGATGATGCAATTGCTTCTGATGCTGGTGCGAATGCGACTGTGCCTGTGATTGCGGTTGGGACTGTGACTGCGATTGGTGCTGATGTGGATGTTGGTGGTGATGTTGAGAGGGCCGACCTCTTCGATGTTGCCTTCTGCGCTTAACCTGACCATTTCTATCGACGATAATATCCTTCTCGGAGAGCTGACGCTTGGCCGGCCGCGCGATGGGAGGTTGAGATATCACGGGTGTCAAGGGGAGTGGTAAAGTGATCGGACAATGATTCGGGTAGGCCAGGGGCGTGCTTGAAGTACCAGCTACTGGAGGGACGCAGGGAGAGCCCAGGAGGTCGCTTAGATTTCTGAACGGATTGTTCTTGCCCTCAAAGTCTTTGGGTGGTGGTATAAACGAATCTAAAGTTCCCCTCGAACTCGTCTCGTCGCCACTTGTGTCGGCTGGAGTGGACGGTGGGAGCGGATGTAGAAGCTCTACCGAGCTCGGTACCGAAAGTTCCGAAATCGCGGACGTTGCGGCCGGCGGTGTCGGAGGACCTGACACCGAAGTTGGCGGTGTAGGTGGCAGATCCGAAGCATCGGAAGTCCTGCATTTGCTCTGTGAAAGACAAATGTACCGTGAGTCGGACTCAAGTACTGCACCATTCCCGTCCGCATTCACTCTTTCCCGACGAGACTTTCTCTTCGGTTTTACGCTCCTTTTCCCCTCGTATCCCCCAGTGTCATCCTTGCCTCTTACCTTGGCAATAGCATTTTTCAGAAGCTTTCTCGCCTTTTTATATCTGGCATCTCTCACACCTTGCGATTTGATTATCGAGGATTCGGCGTTGCCTTTTTCTCTTTTCTTATGTTTGCGCAGCATCCTCTCTCGCGAACTACCTAGTGCCATCAATCTACGCCTTCTTTGTAAGCTTAACTTCGGAAAGGGCACAGACTTCTTGACGAAACCACCCCCGCTATACCTAGGAGAATGTAGGACCGATAGTTTTAATAGTAATTGAATATACGGAACGCCATATCATAATCCCGAGAACGACATAACGTGGAACTTGTGACGTACCTCTCTCGTAACGACTGAGTCGTTTGCCCAGGTGGACTAGGACTCGGGCAGGAGCTCTGTTCGGCCTCAGAATTCTGATAAATCGTGCCCCTCATCACCACATCTGATGGATTGACAGGGATTTCCAAATTCTCAGCTGGACTTTGTTGCAGTGCATTCAACTGTTTTGTACTCTCTGGTAAGCATACCGGTCTATAACAGAAGTAGCAGCGATATGGAGATGAATGAGGAAAAGATAAATTAAGAAAACGAAGCAAAGTCAAGTCGAGCTCGCGAGTTCATAAGGATCGTGTAACTTGAGCATTTATAATATCAGATTACTCGTTCGCTTGCACAGGGCTGTTCCTTGACAACTCCGTGCAATTCGTACTAAAATGTGGCAAGCCCAAAGTATAGAGGTAAACAAAAAATACTTAGGCTGTCTAGCGATATCGACGTCTTTGATGGCTGATAGAGTAGAATTTAGTAAGGTAACCAGTTAGACTGACCCAATGGGTGGAGGAAGGTATTGCAGTCTTTTGTTAGCACCCCAACACCGGCGTAATACAGAGTCGTCTATGATCCCGCTCGTAGGCAGATGGACCACGGGACAGGGCGGCGGCAGTCTGACTCGGAGACCCCAAATGGTAGTACGCTTCTTTATTTCCCTACCACACTTAAATCTATTTCTGTTGTTTGTCAATATCGCGAGTATGGATTCTCTGCGTATCTGTGCACTGACGTCTCGAATCTGAAAATGTATTCCGTCGTGATAAGGCCGTCTGCTCTAACATGCTACAAACTATACCCAATCTCCCTCCAGTCAACAAGTCCAATTTGTCATTGCCGTCCGAGCTACGTCCTAGTCCTCTCTCACCAGATTCACGTTAAATAAGCTTTATGATATCGCAAACACTTACCCGAGGTGGCAGTTGTAAAGTATTCCAATTGTCGTTAGCGTACGGCACGATTACAGTGTCCAAGTCATAGTACTTTTTAGCATTGTAAACGGTCAGATTGTACAACATCAGGTGCACCAGGTCGACCCACTTCAATTCCAGTCGCCGCACAAATTCCTTTCCATAATTGCACATCGAGCAGACAAATACATAAAATCTGCAATGGTCAATTTAACATGGACTCCGTTGAAACAATATGATGCATAACGGGCTGATTGATAAATTTGCCGGTGAAAAAGGTGCCAAGACAACTTACCTATCGCCGCTGTATAGAGGATAGGTTAGACAGCTAACGCATTTCTCGTGAAACCATTGCTTGCAACGAGCGCACTGCAGCATCTGCGTGTACCACTCTCCATTTAGTCCACAATAACAATAAATCTGTTCGGCGTTCACTCTGTGATGAGCATCCCAGCTTAACATGTCCGGCTGTAATTCTCGAAAATATCACTCCTTCCTTCCTTGCTTTCATTTTTTTTTTTACTATTCTACTTTATGCTTTCCCTCAGCGACACCACTCAATTTAACTTTAAACGTACAGTCATTCTCTAAATTCTAACAACGTAATTTCTGTTCTCTCTTTTTGTTCCGCTATTCGCTCTATTCAGCATACACACAATATACAAGCACTAGAGAGACTCACGTCGTATGGTAGTTTTGTGGTGTCGTCCGGTGGCGGCTGAGGCTGATCCCTGCCACTGCATACTTTCCTGATGTTTGCCTTCACCATGGATTTCTTTGGTTCAACGGGTTCACGGTTCCTTGGTTGACTTTCCACGCATCGCTTACATATCCAGTGTGCCTCAGGAACTGTCTCCTCCTTTGTTATATGAGGCTACAGGAAATAACGTGTAAAATAAAATGTTAAGAAACATTGGTAGCTACTCTATCTTATCTTTTGTGCAATAAAAGGAAACTTCCATACCTGATGACACAGCTGATGATAGCCACGACCACACTTGTCGCATACAATAATGTCATCCTCAGCTTTGGGCTGAGACTTCTTACATAGTACGCACATTACATCCGAATCTGGCATGGCCAGTTTAGTCAGTTCCTTAACAGACGACCAAGAAGATGTATTGTCCAGAAATTTGACAAGACATCTTTCTCTTGTTAAATCGACCTGAAAATAAAATTATAGAGTAATATATGAAAAGACATGGAGGTGAAATACATATGCAAAACCTAATCATTTAAATAAATAAAATTCACCTCAACCACTGTGCCGAGATAATATTTGCCATCCTTACGCTGGAGAAGAACATCTTCGCCGTGAGAAAAACCAAGGCGTTGTTCCTTAGTTGTACTGTCTGGCACAGCCAGACTCTCCTCAGGCTCCGACATTGTCAACCCTGCTACTGGGGTGAGAAAACAATGGCTATTCAACAGTGAAGTGAAAAGTAATGTAACACATAGAACAGTTATCGGATAAAGCAGATTTCAGATAGCCAAGCACTTAAAAGTAACATAATAAAAATCTGAAAATACATTCAATGAACGAATTTTATAATGAAATATTGTGAGTACTGTGGACATGAGCTGACTTGGCAAACAATCGTCTTTTGAAAAAGTTGACAGAAGGCACACTCCTATGTCCACTGACTTTTTTAATACGAAGTCCTGCTTTTCGAACATTATTTGTCTGATTATCTAATTTTTCCGGTGCACAGGGAAAGGAAAAGGGTAAGGACGCCGAGAATCGACATAAGGATAGTCGAGAGTTGATTTGAGTGGCGTAGAGAATAAAATACGAGGAATGGTTCCCACGATACAGCAAAGCCGAGATCGCAGTATCGCACCCCCGAGAGTCGGCAATACCGGGATTCAAAGTGACTCGCCGTTGCCCATAATCGTTCGGCGGGCGTCTTAGAATATATAACTTCGTGAAGCGAGGGCAGTACGATTGGCCGCGATAATACCTCGTAGAAGAGCATACCTTGGCGTCTCGGCCGTGGAATCAGGAGCGATTGTTATCCCTCATTTTCCAACTCGTCAGCCATTTACAAGCATGGGGGGCCCCGCCAGATTCGCCCGACACACACTCGCGCGCGGCAAAACCTATCTCATCGAGTCTCGTTTCGTCTCCTCAGCACTGCACGGCACCTCACGGCACTGCACGGCCTCTGATCACCGCTCGCAATCGCAATAGTCCGGCACACCCATCGACCACCACTTTCCTCAGCGCACCCACTCAAGAAAACACCTTCCTTCGGAAAACCTGGTGCATGTTCATTCTGTCCCTTGGACATTCGAATGTGCACCGTCCGCCATTTTCGAGGAAACACTTGCTCCAGTACTACGAACGTCGACTAAACTTCTCTATGGTCGACATCACTTCGCTCAGACGTGTGCACAGAATTCTTTGGGCCACTGTCCATTGCTTTTGAATGCTACTACGTTCATTTCTCAATAACTTTTCTATTTCAAAGTATTAATTCGAAATTACGATAAAACCTTTTACCGACACTCGAAGCATATGTCCTGTGAAATAAAATTTTGAGCCAGAAATGACAAATTAACGGAACAAACAGTGGAACGTCCATTGCGGAGGAATTGTTTTGATTAGATGACAAAGAATTTCTAGCCATTCGTATGGCCCTTCCCTTATTTCTCCTAACTTTCAACGTGATGGGACATTTTTAATGACATCTACATGTTATTGTAATCGGTATTCCCATCGGTGGATGCTCCGTTGTTACTTAAAATTTTTCATGCTGATGGAAATAGTTGATACGTGATACATGGAATATGTATGTGTGAAATATCATGATCTTACTCCAGGTAGAAAGGAAAAGGATATATTAAATGAATTTTCATATAAGAGTTATTACAAATAAATAGACCTTTCTTTATCTTCATAATCGCATAAAATACAATAATTTATTGTTTAAAATATAATTAAAATAATTTTTTCTTGACTGCTGTGTATCTTTCCATATAGCTTTCGTAACCCTCGAGATCTGAAAGTTGCTTTGCTTCGAAGAGATTTCCTTCCAGAGCTAAGTTTGTAATCTTAGAATTCTCCAAGACCTGTTTGGGAATGCTGTTCAGCTGTAAACAATTTTCTTCCAGACGTAGAGTCTTTAGCCGTGAACATTCAGCTAGTTTTTCGGATATGAAAGAGATCTGGTTCTGATTAAGATTGAGTTCAATCGTATACAGTTGTGAAACACTGTCAGGTATTGTGGTTAATTTGTTCCTTGAAAGGTCAAGCACATCCAAATGTTTAAGGTTGCAGAATGCAAGAGGAAAGTCAACAATATGATTACCAGACAAATTGACTTGTTTCAAGTGCAACAGTTTAGATAGGGATGAAGTAACTGTTTGTATATGATTTTCACTGGCATTCAGACTTTCAAGTTTATGTAACGCACCAATTTGTTCAGGTAAAACTGTCAGTTTATTGTACGAGAGATTTAGATGCTTGAGGAGTGTAAAGTTTCTGATGTCACCTGGAACTTTGGTAAATATGTTGTGAGAAAGGTCGAGGGTGCGCAGAAGCGGAGCGAGGGCGCTAAGATTCGGTGGAAATTCTTCGAGTTTTCTCTCTGACAGCTTGAGGACACCTGTTTTTTTCGCAGTTTCGTAGTGCTGCTTCAAGCCAGAGTTTCCCATACTGCCAATTTCCTCAAATCCGTAGGCAACTGTACACCCACGTGACTTTATCAAACTTGGCACACCTTCGGAGAGGACTCTTCTTTAGATTTACATAAACAATGTGATCGCAAGCGAGAACCGATTGCCCCGGATTATCCGAAAAATGTCCGAGTAGAGGGAATGTTATAGAAGCCAAGAAGTAAAGGGGCAAAAGTAGAGAAAGATGCGTTATATGATTCAACGTTGGTCAGTTCGAGTTGGCGAATCGTGTGTAGCAATCAACATGATGGACAGCGTCACTTAGCGATTATCGTATCTTTCTTCTTTTTCCTTTCTGTTTTTCGAATTAAATCACAAAGTTACGACGAGATCGCGCGAATTGACTGAAATAAGAGCGGAGATGCGTAGTGCGGAGCACGTACTTGACAGTGTTGAAGCTATGCACCTGCGCTGTGCTATACGTTAGCCACTTGTGTACATACAGAGTCTAAATCACTCGAAACGACCGACGCAACTGTCGATGAGTTTGGTTAGTCACTTGGTAGAAATCAATAATAAAGAACACTATAAATGTGACAGAAGTAGAGTATCGGGTAATTTGCGAAGAATTGCGAGAGAACTGGGTAGAGCGCCAATGGCCCTTTGAGGAAGAGGGGCTTCTCCTGTGCCGTGACGTGACGAACAGCGAGAGAGAGACAGTGGCGACAAGTGAGGGGAATTGCCAACTAACGAGCCGTGTCGGCCGATGCCGACTTGCTCGGGAAGAGCAGAACGCTGTTCTTTTCGTATTTCCTTGTAGTAATATTTGTACCCTACTTTTTCGAGTATGTACACGAGGAGAACATTCAGGGATTGTGCAACAACGGTGATTAGCTTGGGTAGACTCTCTAAACTTTTCAGGATTCATTCGTGATTCGGCACCAGGCGTCGCTACGCTCGTTCGCTCGTCTGTGCTCATCCGAACATGGTTGACAAACGAAAATGTAGCGGTGCGAATCGAGTTTACATAAGATTTAAATTGCGACTGGAGAGCAATTCCAATGGTGATGGTGATCAATCGTGAAAATGGTGAAATAGTGGCGTAGTCTGAGAAGACGGACGAGCGAATGATGGCCTCCACACCAAAGCCGGATAAGTATGGAGGTGGGTGATCCTAGCTCACTAATAGGTGTTTGTAGGCATATGTATATATGTATGTATAGGCGTGTACACGGGAAAGGGAAAAGGACGCATCAATTCGATTCCCATATCGTTTGACAACCTTTCGCTTCGTGACAGTTCGACTTACGATTCTATCTGCAAAATATCTTGCTGTCATTACTTATCGCCCCCCGCTCCCCTCCCCAGCGGCACATCATGCTCAGCGCCGCCGCTGCTCAGTGTCAGCGACAGCGCCAGCGTTAGCAGTAGGTACGAGTGGATCCAACATCAACGTCAGAGGCACCTCGCTATGTGCAACAGCTTATCAAACTTCTTCCTCTTTATTTTTATCCTCGCTCCAAAAATACAAACTTTCCTTATGTCTTTTCACGCTCTTCACATACTTCCTCTTCCTTTTCTCTCTCTCTCTCTCTCTCTGTTTGTCTGTCTATTCTCTAAGGCTCATTTTACAGCGCGTTAAATGTAAAAAACATGCGCGTACTATCGAATACACATAAGGCATGTCGTTTTGTGTTATTACGAGCTATCACATCTCTTCATTCTGTCCCAAATAAATCAGTTCAATGGAACTTAGTTACGTAGGTAAAATCTACGGAGAGCCTGTTTAGGATGTACCGCTCATAAAGTCAGCTAAAAGAAAAGGATCTTCACGATGGTCTACTTCTCGCATCTTTAAAAAGGTTCCTTCGACGTCTACTTGGCATGCATCGCGGGACGCCTCGTACAGCTGATTCGTGGACTTGCTCAGTCGTGGCTACGTCAATCCCATCGACACATTGCTTTTGTCGATTTGGTAATTCGCTCGAGTTTTCTCTTGGCAATACTATTCATGTAGCTGTATCTCACTTTTTGCATATAAAACTGCTTTCAATAATTTCTTGATAGTTGGCTCCTTCCTCGTCCCACATTCGCATTGCGTAACACAAGTCCACGTTGTGTCGTGCTTCATTTATCGAGATAAAGAAATAGGATGACGCTAAATGCGCTATTGGAAAATACTGATTTTCCAATTTTTATCTATCACTCGTAGCTCCGCCTAATTTGTTGACTTTCTTCACGTTTCTCCTAATCCAGTAAAGCGAATCTCTAAACCTTGTTGCTCCCTTATTGCTAATCTTAACCGGACAGCACAGAGTAGGTAATCGACGCGATCGCCAACATAAGCAGCATCAGCAGCATCAGCAGCATCAGCAGCATCAGCAGTGCTCGTTGCTCCTGCTATTCGCCACGAGTGAAGTCTATCTTCTCGTGACGTGGGCAGTATCTCGTACCAAGTCTCCGCAAATAAGTTGTTGCCTTCTGCTCCTCCGCACAATCCCTCTCCTCGTCGTCGTCCTTTCGCGCTCTCTCCCACGGCCGTTATTGCGAATGAAAGAAGGAAAGGAAACGTGTTGATACGCGTTGCGTCCCCTCACCATTCTCACTTGTTAAAATAGACGAGGCTTCTTTCCCAGCCAAACTCCGAGATATTGGCGTCCGACGTCTTGACGCTGGTTCACATGGCCAGTCCAAGTCTCGTCGCTTCTTCGCGACGTGCACAGTCGAACCCCATTTCGCCTCGTTGCGATCGGATCACGAGAAACAATAAACGGTTATCGGTGACCTCGTCGTTGTCCATTAGTTTATTGGAATTAGCCGCGAATACAAATTAGCTGTTGTTTGTCAGAGGACGTTGGTTTGACTCAGTGAAGATAATCGTTCTTTTTATAATGGATACTCTATGGCTTCGTTACGATATTTACGCTCTGTGGGCGACAGTGTAAAGGATTTTTAAAGCATCGAGAATATGAAAAGTTTCCTTAAACAAATATTCCCAACGAATGGATATATTCATTGATATTCGTTGATATGAAATATTTGAATCGGTCGGACACACTGGCCCGAGATTGGATTACACCTGCTTCTCTTTAGAAATTCCCGAGAATTACGAGCGTCAAGGTATAAGAGAAACAGAGAAGAAGAAAGAGGAAATCGAAATCCTCCCGCGAAAGAGCATCGCTGGAACGAGGCTTAACGTGTCCGACGACGCGGAAGTAGCCAGTATTTACGATATGGGCTAGGACAGCCACGATTTCAAAATAGACGCTCTCGGAATAATTTTGGTCTCATCGCTAAACCGGACACGGATGATTCTATAAACAGCATTCTTTTGGACGGCTGCTGCTTTAGCCGACCACGTGCTCCCATCGTCGAAAATTCCCTTCAATTACGTGGCCGTCCCATGGCCACGTACTGTATTTCTTCGAATAAAAAGAGTTCTACTTTGAAATTGGAGCGCGTCGGAGCGAGAAACATTGAGATAGTCACCGGTACGGATGAACGCAACACGCCGCAGTTAAGTCTTTATGTCGTATCGTTGCAGCTTGTATTCCGTAAAATAAGAGAGTTTCTCACTGTGAGATTTTTCGACTCGTCACGGAAGAAGAGATCGTTGACTATCGCAACGGCTGCATTGGCTCGTCAAAACTTAAGAGACTCGCTGTCGCAGGTAAAACCGATTGACGTCGTGTAGACGTGGTCTGGACGTTAAAGCGACGGACGCAAGGATCGAGAGAAGCTCAGATTGGCCATGGCTGCCCAACCGATAACCGAAGAGCACATGTCAGCTGATACTCCAAGATTAGAGTTGAGCTGTGAAGAGGGCACGAGGTTCACCCTTTTGGAAATACGATGCGATTACTGCGATTACTGCATGTTGTTTCTTTTGCCTTTCGAATTTCTTTTTTCTTTGTCAATGATAATTCGAATTTTTTGAGCGATCCTCTTTTCACGCTGCTTTTTTTTAAAAATATTCACCGAATGACTTTAGTGCGCGACGCAACACAACCATTAAAAACATCAAGTACTATAGGCGTATGCGATTAAATGTCGTCGGGATGAATTCGAAGAAACCAGTATGAGATTGATCTCGCGATTTTTGCAATGGTGTACTCGTTATTGTTCGAAATTCATTAATTTACAAGATGCCGCAGTACGACGATTCGTTTCTCGATTCGCCACTCTTTCGCCGCCGAGTGAAAAGTTACAGTGTACGAAAGGAGAGTGCTTCGAGACCTTCAGGTTTTAAAGTCACAGCAACGCCGTTGCTCCTCGCCGTGACGAATGCCAGGAGTCTGGTTGCATCCTCATCGGGTTGCAGATCCTCAGGTACGACACAACGGAACCTCGTTACGAGCCACACTCGCTCTCTGGAATTTCCAAAGCTTCGCGATCATCGGGTCTACTTTCTCGTAGCTGTCCTTAAACTTGATTACGGTATATGTCCTGTCGCGCTCATTGATTCGCAGAGCAGCGATCGAACGAGCGGAATTTTCTTGTAAGGCAGATACGATTAGGAGTGCGGATACGCGGTGCAGGGGAACCTGTAGAGTTTGGCAATTGTCACGCGCTGGTCGTGCTCATTTCGCTGCCGACCAACGAAAGAGAGAGTAAAGACGATCGACTGCAGGGCCGCGGTACGGCAAGACGCCGCCTCCCTTTCCACTCTTCCTCACACATGCACCCACACGCACTCACGTACGAGCGCTTACCGACTCACTCTCTTTTTCTTTTTCTCTACTGTCTTCCTGCCTGCCTGACTCTGTGCGTCGCGGAGGAAAGTCAAGTTCGGTTCGTTAGCAGTCGACGCGCACACGGTCCGCGAGCCGGACGCCGCTCATCCTCGCGTTCTCGTAGTTCGTGCGCTCCTTGATATTTACTCTGGCATCAAGCGTCATTATTCGATATTAGGGGGAATTTTCAAACGCACGGGAAGTCTGCGGTTTTACTTTATCGCGAACAGTAGTGAACTTGTGCTACGTCCACTGTCACTCATGTCGGAACGTTATTTCTTATTTCGGAAACGTAGGGTCCTCGAACGGATCTAGCAGCTATTGAGAATAACATTGTAAGTAACAACCGAGAGCCATAATAGTTTGGTAAAATTGTTGATTGTTTAATTGTACGAGATCTACGTTTGGATCCGTTTGTGGCAAAGGCATTCGGAGATGAGATCATGAGGACAAGTGCGTGCGCTCTGATGTGAGTGGGTGGAGGAGGAGGAGGAGAAGCGTGTGCTCGAAGGCCGTCGCCATTGCCAACGCATTCGCTGGAAATCGAGTAGTCGGGGGAGCAGTAAATGCTTTGACTTCTCGATGCCCACCCGGTCACTCGGTCATCGAGTAGTCGCAGCGCGTCATTAGAATTTCACGAGAGAACATTGATGCGTGTCGCAGCATTCCAAAGACGCAGCGGGCGACTCGCTTCGACGCCGCAATCCGATCAATTGCGTCTGTCGACGTTTCTGCGAGAATTGCTCATTCGAGACTTCGTCGTCGACTGACACACGCGAGTCACGAGCATCGACTCCGATGAATTCCTTTGCCTTTTTCTGCATTCTCGTTGACTCGACAAAGACGTGGCCTTACGGAATCCGGAGACACGTGCAACACATGCAGCTCGTTACAGCGTCCACATAGCGACGAACACGTGTCTTCTATGCAAGCCCCTTCCCTTCCGCGCACTTAACATATATATTTACCCGACACGAGGAAGCTCCGAACGAAGCGACGAAGAGAGATTCGAGGGCGTGTCTCTATTCAGCGACCTTCGCTCGGTGCGAACATCATCGAGAACGAGCGGCGGGAGTCCGCGAACACTTTAACGGATTGACTCCGGGTTTAACCAACTTGCTGACTACCGTTGCAGTTTACCTCCTTCGTTCCTTCCTTCCTTCCTTCCTTCCTTCTTCTTCCAGAATATATTCCTCATATTCTTGTGAACGTAGGTTCAAGTATCTCTATTGCTGGTAGTTGGTAGTTGCTAGTCATCAGACACCTTATAAATCTTATATTTCCTTATATTTTTATAGAACGCAAATGTTCTAATATTTCAAAGTATCTTCTTATTCCTCTTCTCCACCCTCTTGCACACCACACACGCACGGGTGTGGAACTCCCGTGTGGGGTGTTGCAGCCAGCGCAACAACCTTTGAGCTATTTTCGTAGGCCGTGTCACGGAATGCGCTCGTGCAATGAGACTCGAGGAATCGAAACTTTGAGTGAGCCAAACTCGTAGCTACGATCGTTAATCGTTAATCGTTTAGGGAATCGATGCGGCAAATCGAAAGTGTTTCTTTTTTCGTTTGTTTGTTTGCAGAAGTGGAAGAGCGGAGTGGCGGCAAGGCGCGGGGAGGAAAGTTGGCGCGACGAGCTCGATCGTTCAAAGAGGATTTCCTTGAAAAACTCTCGCAAATGCGCTCTCCTGCTGGTGGGGCTGGAGGAAACGCTGCTGTCGCGGGCGGGTTGCCTCCTGGACTCGGGGAGGGCAGCGCCGTCGGCGTGGGCGTCGGTATGAGCGTCACGAGAGCTCCTGGAAGCGCCGTTGGTGTCAGAGCAGCTTCGCCATCTTCCCCTCGGACACCCCGCGATAAGAATCCCTCGAGTGGCGATTCACCGGATAAGAACCCGCTGCGTGACCTTCACATTCACGTTCGTCAAGTCCAGCTGGCACTTTTGCATTTTCGCGATGTTGTCTCAAAGAAGAAGCTCGAAATGCTGCCCGGAAATGGCACCATCGTTCTCGATACAATCACCACTATACACACTGTGCTCAAGTCCTATCTCCTTTATGAAAACAGGTTGGTGGTCGCTTCTTCGTTGTATTTCTATAAGCTCTGGCTGTCCAGGAGCATGGGACTCTGATGTTTGCTTCCGGTAGCTCGACCCTCGGATCGGCCACAAATCAAGTCTACCAGGCGTTGGCTCAGCTCCTAAAACTTTGTGACGATGTCCTTCTTCACGGCGACCAGTCCTCGGCTCTCGATACCGAAAATGTAACTCATGTCATCGGGCTGGTAGAGGACGCCGTAAAGAACCTCGTTTCACTCGCTCATGAAAAAATATCCAATAGGCAAAAGCCAGCGGCTGTTGTCTCGAATAACAGGTAAAAACGATAAAAAGAAATTTTGAAAAGGATTACATGTTTCTCCTTTCTCCTCTCTCAGTAGGATTTCGGGCTACGGCCCTGAACTTACGCCCCAGCGGAACTCCTTGCCTGACATTCCATTGACACCTAGAGAAAGACAGATCCTCGAGCAAACGGCCACCTCGAACTCGCTTGTTCGCAGTTCCCATAGCTCCGAGTCCATCCTCGGAAGAGATTCCAGTCCGCCGCCGAAACCACCCCTTCCAGACAGGTAAGTCGCGTATTCATACAGAGTCGAATGATCCAGAAGGGAGGAAGTAAAGCGATGACAACGGCAACGATATATTCGTAGGGCGAACGTCTATCTGTCCGAGGAAACCAGTTCGGTAGAGACGCCACTGCCCCCGCCTTTGCCTCCTAAGAGACGAACACGAACCCATCATCTTTTGGAGGGGAGCGATACACTTCTGGGTTCGAGTCTCGATAGGGTTTCGCTGCGCAGCCGGTCACCCGAGGACTCCTCCTCGCTTCTGAGCGCTTCCGCAGGCAGTCTGGATTCCGCCCTGAATCATTCACGCGACGAAGATGAGATTCGCGCCATTATGGGACCCAACGATGAGTCTCTCAACGACAGTATGGATCTCAGCCTTATGGCTACCATTCAAGGTACGCAAAAGTCGGTTACAACCGAGTTCTCCAATATTTTCTTACTTGTAACTATTTCTTCGAATCGTCCTGCTTCTCTATATCCAGGCATGCAAATGAATGGATCCTCCAGTTGCGGCTGTTGGGATAGTTCTGACTCGAGCCTCCCGAGTACAATGCTCCTTGGTCAGCAGACGCCACAGGAAATGCTTGCACCGTTAGCTGGTACGTGTTTCTTGCATTTTCAATCCGAGATACTGGAAACCTCTACCTATTTTCGCGCATCTTTGCACATTGGTTCACGACTCTTACAATTATCTGGCCTGTATACCTACCTACCTACCTACCTATCTGAGATTACCCATATGCCGCTGACCCACCTACCTACTTCAGCTGGCTGTAGACCTACCAACAGCTCTATTGTATGAAATTATTTTCCAAAGGATGAAACCTTGTCTTTTGATACCTCATATCCTTTAAATTCCTGCGGGTGTTGCAAGCTTGAAGGCAAGGTTTTTATACTAACGCTTGTGTAACAACCATAAAATAAGAAACAACAGAATTCTAGTGTGCGCGAGGCGTGTGCTGTGGGTAACTTATGCAGGAAAATAGATAGATCTGCGCGTTCGAAAGCGGAACTAGATTTCTATGATCGTTCGATCGTTTGATCGTTTGATCGTTTGATCGTTTGATCGTTTGATCGTCTGTTGGCCATATCTGACGAGAAGCTTCCGGCCACTCTCGTTATAAACTTGACTTGAGAAACAACGAAAACATATTTCTCCCGTACGATGATTTCCATGGATCAAGATAAGCGAAACTCAGCGAGACGTTAATTGTCTTTTTTTCCAGGCATAGAGGGGAAGATGGAGAGGCTATCAACGCAAACGCAAGAGTCTGGTTTTGTATCGATGCATTCCCAACGAAGTTCGTCTCAGAGTTACACGGCAGCATCGAGTGCCACTTCCAAGAGATCCTCTCAGCAAAGTAGCGTTAGCTATAACGCTCAAGCGTTCAGCTCCCAACAACAATCGTTTTCGCAGCAGAAACTCTCGATGGATAGCAACGGTTCGGTCTTTTCGCAAAGGACGATAACGAGTTCCAAGAGTACCCTCAGCACTACTAACCTTATGGGCACCAGTTCTGACTCTGGCCTCATGGAAAAGCTTGTAAACGTGGGCATGCTCTCAGTTTTTAATTGTTAACATCATCAATTGCACTAACGCTTGTCCTCTTGGAAATTTTCTTTTCTGCCGTTCAGGAATTCGAAATGCAGCCATCGATGCTGGACATAGCAAATGGAGGGCCGCCTGCGCTTCCGGAAAAGAGATCCAAACGAAGAAGGGAGAGGCAACCGTCGCAATACGATAATGTACCAGAGAACGAACATCTTTCCACCTGCAGCTTGCACTTTTCTAGTAGCGACAGTACGGATGGCAGCAAACCTCCGCCGCTGCCCTTGAAGAAGAGGCACAGTAAGTCGTCTACGCGAAAATAGTAGCAAAGTGGCAGGGAGCGATTGGAAAAGTCTTCTAGAGAGTAAGAAGACGAATGCGCGTGAAATTGGGAGTCCGAGTGAGATTGAGTAATAGAGTTCGAGGATGCCGAAGGAAGTTGAGATGGGATTGGCAACGTGGCTCCCTACCACTTTGTATCTCTGAAAAAGTACCTAACTATAGAGTTTACATCCGCTAGACAATTTCTCTGTCCGTTTATTTACTCTCTTAGTTTTATTTTTGCAATTACGCGATTACAGACCCATGAGAAATTGTCTGCTGTTGTAACCGGTTATACGTATGACGAGTTGTAGTCTAAGGCTACGTATATAAAGTACCTAGAGAGATTCCTAATCGATCCGAATGCTTAGGGTGAAAACTGATGCAATCTTTTGTATCCTCCAGTGTTCCATTCAGTGGCATATTCTGGTAAGTGGGAACGTACCCACCCACAATGAATCAACTACCCTTGGAAACATAATTACGCTAAGTCATATAACAATTTGTTATTAGACACCTCAATAAGTGGTTTACCTACTCAGGCTTTCTGCAGCATGTTTGCTGTTTCTTTAGTCTTGCGTTTCATCTGTTGGATCGCTTATTTGACATATAATTATAATCATGTTTGAGATTGCGCTTGAATTTTTATTAATATCTTCGTAAAAAGCTTCTTCGTTGCTTACCTCATCTCTCCTTTTCGTTCCACTTGTCTGTTCTCTTCCGCTTCCCTTCGTTTTCCGTTTTACGTTCGTCGTTTTTCGTTCTTCCATTTGCGCTCCTCCTTCCATCTCTTACGATATTATTCACTCTCTGATTCTCTCGCCGGCTCCCGCACTTACTGTCGCTCTCGCTCTTGCTCTGTCCATTCTATATTAAATTCGATAGGTGCGAGAACGTCACGCATCTTATTTACCAAATCCAAGAGTTCGAGCAGAAAATTCTGACTGGTTTCAGTAATGGCGTACATGGAGATGTTTGGAAACTGCTCCCATAGCAATAATGACTTTATCTCTGGTCTTGGCATGCGCCACTCTGTCGCTGACTACAATTCGATGCAAGCGGAATGGCAACAACATGAAATAGCTCTGACCACGACTCAGTCATGCTCTTTTATGGCGCACACCATGACGAGTTTGCACGATAGTTCAAGGTAGGTCTATCTCAACCTGAAAGCCCTGATTGATCACAGGGAAAATCTATCGGGATAATTTCTGTTTGTAGCATTTCGATTACAATGAAGCCACCCACGAGGGAGGGAGTTGGCAACGATTCTAGTCTACCACCAGCGCTACCCCCAAAGAGATCGCGCTTTGTTAAATCGAATAATGTAACGTCGCCATCGCCAGCGGCTCCAGAGGCATCGGTAGCACCATCACCACCGTTAGTAGCAGTAGCAACAACGACAGCACGCGCACCACCATCTTCTGCCATGGAGATGCACTTACAATCGCAAATGCAACAAGTGCCAATTTCGTCAACCGGCTCTCTCCTTGCCTCAGCAACGAACATCAAGTCCGAAGGGGTTGCTTCGATTGCCGAGAAGAAGGAACTTGGCGCTCAGTTCATTCCCATGATCCCTGTGACTTCTACAGGCACAACACCTACGGTCATCACCGGTAGTTACGGCGATACTCATTCGACCGCTTCGGCTCGTGTTTCAAGTCCAGCGACTCCTGTTAAGACGACGGTATGAAAGTCTACTCGGGGGTCCAGGAATTCGAAAGCCTCTGACTTTGTTAATGTTTGTAGCGCGAGACTGCTATGTGTGCGGCCTCGGACACTTCGAGATCCGAAAGGAGTGCTCTCTCTTCTTTGCCTGTTGAGGAAAGTACTCTAGAATTGCGAGATATCGATCAAGATGAAAGTATACTGGACGAATTGGATATCAGCAAATATTTGGTCTTCAAGAAACCTGAAGAAGAGGGGCCCGATATTCGAGGCGGCCATCCGGATGCACTGTTGATTCACGCAACCAAAGCCAATAAGCATGGTTCGTTAAATTTAGTTAAATTAAAATTGATTTTAAGTTTCATTCGAGCTTCATCTTCTGTTTTCTGAGTGACCGCTACGGAGACTCATTTCAGTTTTACCATTCCTTTTCGCGTTTTAGTCCCGTTTTAGTCCCGCTTATTATTATTATTTAATGGAGTTTGCAATAAGACTACAAATCTAGTACGATTTCTTTCATGCTATCCTAGACGAGAAGGAATCAGGTTGGTAGTAGAAAGTCGTGATGATGACAGTGAAATGATGTGCATCAAAGTGAATTCTAATCGAAATTCTTTTGCCCTACGCAGATTTCTTGTATCAGGAAGCTTTCTTAACGACCTATAGAACATTTATGTCGCCGCTCGAACTGATAAGGAAGCTGCACAGGCGACATCAGCGTTTTTCGTGTGTTCCGGATGTGGTGAAGCAGAGGGCTGCACGCGAAGCCTTCTCGCTACTAGTCAGAGTGGTTAGCGATCTGACGTAAGTATCGAGAAAAAAAATTGAAGTAAGAGTAGTACGTACGCGAGGTGTTAAGGTTCTTCTTCTTTTGGTAGGATGTCGGATCTTGACGATGTACTGTTACAAACTCTCATGGGATTCGTGCAGCAGCTGGTCTGCAGCGGCGATCTAACGATGGCCAAAGCCCTACGAGTCAAGATACTGGAGAAGCACTCGATGAAGCAGCATCAGGCGGCACAACCGATACTCTCCTCCCTGAGTGTTTCCACAAAGCAGGCTTCGCTTCTCGACTTCAAGAGCGAACAGATCGCGGAGCAAATGACTCTTCTCGACGCCGATCTCTTTATGAAGATAGAAATACCAGAGGTTCTGGTATGGGCTCAGGAGCAAAACGAAGAGAGGAGTCCGAACCTAACACGATTCACCGAGCATTTCAATAAGATGTCTTATTGGGCACGATCGAGGATTCTCGAGCACCGGCTCGAGAACGAGGCGAAGGATCGTGAAAAATATGTTGTCAAGTTTATTAAAATAATGAAACACCTCAGAAAGATAAACAACTTCAACAGTTACCTCGCTTTGCTTTCGGCGTTGGACAGTGCGCCTATTAGGAGGCTCGAGTGGCAGAAACATATCACTGAGGGTTTGAAGGAGTACTGCGCCCTTATCGACAGTTCTAGTAGTTTTCGAGCGTACAGGCAGGCCCTTGCCGAGACCCAACCTCCATGCATTCCCTATATGTTAGTATTCGTCTCTTAATTTGACTAGACAGAGGATTAATCGGGTTTCACTGATATACGCTTTTACTTGCAGTGGCTTAGTCTTACAGGACTTGACTTTTGTTCACATTGGTAACAATGATCTTCTGATGGATGGGACCATCAATTTCTCAAAGCGATGGCAACAATTCAACATCGTCGAGAATATGAAGAGATTCAAGAAGGGGTGAGTTCCTTCGACGTTACATGTATACGCGGGATTCAATCTCTTCGCGTCAATTTTTCGTCTTCGTCTTCTCTCTATTATCTTTTATTATTCCATCTTACAGCACGTATTCCTTTAAGAAGCACGAACGCATTATCACATTCTTCAACAACTTCAGCGACTTCCTTTGCGAGGAAGCCATGTGGCAGATTTCCGAAAGCATTAAGCCACGTGGTGGAAAGAAGAATCAGACGCAAAACTAGAATATGCCAAATCTTGTTATCGTCTGTATCCCTCATTCGAGTGAACGGGAATGGGAATACTTAAGAGGATGGAAAATTAAAAAAAATGGCGCAACGTACGGGCATCCGTTCGCAGACAGCATACGGGAGCTGATGAGCGGTGACGTTGCCAGAGGTCGCGGTACACGTTACTAGGCACGTTGTGACTAGAAATGGTAAAGTCAAATGAGCCTAAATTACTCTGGCTGGCAGAGCCTCCAGGAAGGGAGTTGGATGGGAAGGCAAGAGGTATATCAAAGCCGGCGTATAGAGCACTCTAGTGCTATTCTCTTCTTCGTATCGATGTATCCGTTATTTATTTCTCTTGAAGATGCGTGTACAAACTAGTAGATGTTCTTCATAAATTATTTAGGTGTGCGTGGGCGTCCATTATCTAGCTTTATGTAAGTAGGAAAGTTTCATGAGTCAACAGTGAACTGTTGAGAACACAAGGATGAACACCAATTACGTTGATTAGAGTAGAGCCATTGTTGTTCCGCGTTAACGCTGTTAACGATGCGCAGCCTAGGACATATGGTACGACTGAGAGCAACTGTTACATATACTATTGTATATGATTGTAGAAAACATTTTTGTTGGAAACTTGTTGATAGTTGACCAAGCTTTCAGCTTTTAAGTCAAATTATGTGTTCGCTACGAGTTAAAAAAAAACTTAATCATACCGAAGAATTTTTAGTGGCGCGTCCATTGGTGCGTTGGTATCGTTATTCTCGCGTCGTCGGCATCCTTTGCGTTCGTTCGAAATAATGCTTTATTAATAGAGAGGCGTTGCTCTCTCGCGAGATATCACCGACTGTCCGCAACTGCTACGTTCCGAGCTTTACCTTAAAAGCTAGTTTAATTGATTAAGCATTATTTACCTGAAGTTCTTAATATTCTTAGAGTCCACGCGCTGACGAATAGGCCTAATACCAACGAAGCGATTCTGACCACTTTGTTAATTCTGGGAGTACGCGACAGCATGCCATAGAATTATTACTAGAGGCGAATAATCAATGTGCTTTCTGCCGATATAAACAACAAACTATCAATCGTTACTGCTCAATTCATAATTTACATCAAAGCGATAGCGCAAGGAGAACACGCTGAATCTTATATAGATTATTCGAATAGCGTTTTCACAACCTTCCCAATATAATCTTCTTCCTTCGATGAACGTATATTCTTGGTAAAGTGGTAAAACGATATGTCCCCTACTACCCCACTGATACTCGCTCCGTGTAATTTTGCACGCGGAGACCTTAGCGGCACATCCAAAAAGCGAGATAAATACAGAGAAAGAGATGGAAGGCAGGTGACGTCCGCATCAGTGAGAGAAAAGAGGCAAAAGTATCGTCGAAGTAGCTAGTGCACGTATCGAATTATTATCTAATACGCAATTAAGATAAAGGTTATCAATGTTGTACATATTTATAGTTCTGTAGTACGTGTCGATTGTTCGTGCACTACCGTAATTCTGTTTACAGTTGATCATTGGTAAGTGTACACAATGTAGTATTGTCGCTAATCGAATTCACATACGACATACGACATGAAGTCCCTAGCGAATAAGCTGATGCAATTATTGTGATGCCATATATTATTGACTTTAAGCACAGTCGTAGGTATACCACATTTATAGGTTATTTTTATTTAATTACACATTAAACTCTCTTGAGTTTCCTATGTTCAATTGTATTATTGATTATCATTTTTTCTTTTATAATTCTTCTTTCTCTCTCTCTCTCTCTCTCCTTTTATCGCCATCCGTACTTTCATCCCATTTCAATTCGAATTAAGATTCTTATTATGCTCATAAGTATACTTAATTCTTGCTCTGTTTAAGATAATCTTGACCGTCTAATCTATTTTAACAGTGTGATAATCATATTATAGTTCGCAAACGAGGACCACAGTCTTGGACTGATTTTCAATCTCGGCAAGGCTCTTCAAGGAGTAGTAGACGTCGGTCGGTCCAAAAAAAAGGACCTTATTACATACGTTAATTCGATTATGCGCGATTGTAATTAGCTATTGTAATCACTAATCAGTACAACTGATCGCCGGGAACGGAATTTCTATGCCGTTTAAGGTTTAGATTTAAGTTAACGTTAGATGATAGGCTGTCGATGTTTTCCTTTATCGATTAGATATTGAACGACGAGTGAGATTAATCTAAGGGACGGACGTGCAACGAGCTAAACTTAGAGACTTTTTCGAACGATATAGCTAAGGCAAAGCTTTTTCATGTAATCCACTCACCGCAGCCGTACTCAGCTTTTTATGAAATTTTATTCGTTTAACAATTACTGGAAGTGGACCGTACCTACCGGCCGGCTTCTCATTACGAAGGGAAGTTACTGTAATAGTATAGAGGACGAGATTTAGGAGAAGATGAATCGTCTTCAATTAAATCGCCGTTTCGGTAATAAATCCAATTACGCGATCCCGCGGTCAGGAAGGATAGGTATAGATGTAGTAGATATTATGTAGTATCTTCCAAGATCCGATGGATACCGTTCAATAAAAGCATATCAATGGTAAGTCAGTGATATTAATGTTACATCAGTGGACCTTCTCGAGAACGCTCTTTTTCGTGTGGCTGATAGTAATTCGAGTGTTTCTAGAATCTTTGGGTCGGCACATTTATCTGGGCTCAATTTTTTTTTCACGTAAGTACCGTGTATAATTTTTGCTGGTGATGGCTCTTCGCATAATTGCGCATCCGACTTTCCAGATACGGGTCACTTAAACTATAGACCTCGTTAATGAATTAGAAAACTATGTGCCGCGTTATCGTATTACTGTTTTGCCTTATCTTTCGTCCCGTCAACATTATTATCGATGCTAAACTACTTGTATACATGCGATGCGTCCCAACCGAGTATTATTATTATTATTATTATTAGCATCATCATCGATGCATTTTTGTAATAAATGTACGATGAGGCGAAATAAAGATCACAGCAATGATTACGAACGAAAGCGTCCTATTTCGAATTTGAGAGATTTATCGATCTGTCATTCCAGCGAATTATCTTGTGTGACATGATTCTTTGACTCACTTTTTAAAAATTGAGCAGTTCACTGAAACCGCAATATCCGATAGAGGTCTTGTCTGTTATCAATGAAATGGTAAGTATTCGACGAATAGATGCACAATATCTTACACAATATCCTCCTCTCATCGGTCTTCGGAGCAAGAGGCACTATGTCGCACGTGATATTTCCAAGTTCGATAAACGCGTATTTCTCATAAAAGTTATACCATAGAAATTTGATTCGTGCCTTGCCAAATATCTAGTGTAGTACGTTATGAAACGTATTTTTTTCTTAACTCGAAACCGATAGCAAAAAATCCGAGAACAAACTATTTTCGAGAACCAACCTACGTTACCTTCGGCCGTCCACCCTTCGCTCGAGCATCCGCAAGCCAGGCGGACGCCAGCCAATTCTTTTTTCACCCGGAACTGACTAGCCGGTATCAATTGGGAGTTGGGCTGGAGCAGGTCCAACTTCACCAAAACGGGAGCTCTGACGGAGCCTATCAGAGAATTCCCTAACTTAACGGATCCTGTAGATTTTTGAGGATGCGTAGAATCAGCAAACGCAACTGGATGCACGAACGGGAGCGGTGGGTTACGGAAATGCACGGCCGCTCAGGCTGCTAGGCTGAGGTAGAGAGGATCGGAGTAAGAAGCAGGCAAATAGTGCGAGAGACAGAGAGCGAAGAATCGAGAACGTAACAGAACGAATCTGAAATATCAAATCGAAATCCCTTCACCAATTAATAAATTGGGAGAACTCACCAGACCTGGAGCAGCTAATCCGTGAAGGCTGAGAACCACATCCAGAGGACACTCGGGTGGGCACTGCACTAGGGCACAGCACTGCACTTCCGGAACACTCACAGAAAATTCATAAAATATCCTGGATATCGCAAGAGCAACGCGAGAACTACACAAACGGGAACTTGCTACACCGTATCGAAACACGGTTAGAAAAACTATCAACAGATAGTTCGTGACACCTCGGTCGGTGTCCCGAGACAGACTGCTTTGACAATAGCCAAATAAAAAGTTCGAAAACTAATAATTCTGATTGGTCGAGATCCTTTCCATTTACCTCGAGTCGTCCCATTAAATCAAATCGAGAGCGTTCCTTAGTAGATCGGTAAGTAACACTATTGGAGATCCGCCCCAGGTCATCGGGCGACAGCTGGGCACCACATCCTTAACTCGGGCAGGAGGTTCCTCTCCTGCGCTTAACCGTAACAAAAGCTTATTACCGCCGGCTCTACAACCGTTTGCCCATCCCCAGCGGGGCGCCGGTATCTCACCCGGGCTTCTGCCGGTTCGTGGAGACGTCTCCGTCGGCTACTCTCCTCTGCCGGGCAACTCGGTACGTCGAGACTATCTCCCCACGGCAGATTCGAGTATTTCGACCTCAACTAAACAATATCAAATCTTTCGAGAGCATTGGCATAACTATACGAATCAACCTTGAGAGTGCAGCTTCCGAGCAGGGTGGCGACCCGAAGGGAATCAGAAATCGAGAAAGTTATCTGTATCGGTGGCCGGAATCGCCTTGTAACCGTGAATCGCTAAGTCACAGTTAATTAGTTAAATTTAAATCGGGTTGGTTGCTCTGATACTGCGTCAATAAATAATGTAAGATTCAATAACACTTACCTGCTGCATTAAAGTGCACACTCAATAAGAGCTGTTGAGATTGTCGTGAGCCGCGGCGCAATGCAGTTTACGAATACAAATAGACGAGAGCGAAAGTATTCTTAGCATTTTTATTTTTTTATAGATATATTACAATTTGATTGTGTGTAAAACCTGTCAAAATATGTTATAGTACCTATATAAAAGTACCTATGCTTATCCTTAGGAATTAAAACTCGGAAACATATATCATAGCGGAAGTGAGAACAACAACCCTATGGAGAACATTAGATTATTTTTATTATTACATCTGTTTAAGAAGTATAACTTAGTTATAAAAAAATATAGTGGAAGGGCTGTAATAGGATGAAACGTATCCTTCGCTTAGTTTACTTATGTCGACTATCTAATACTAATAAAACTCAGTACTTTTTACAAGTTGCAAGGGATAACAAAGTCCATATGATAATAACTCGATTAAACTATGATCACGCTGATGCTGATGCTGAGTCTCTTACGTCCAGTTGCTGCGTACACATCGCCCTACTGAATCCCCTCTCGGATTGTAAGATCAGATATATAGTTGGTGTAATCCAGAATTATTTTAAATTCAAAGTTGGGGCAATTGGCTCTCGCAGGGATCTCGAACGTGGAGCAACAAAGAGAGAGAAAGAGAAAGAGAGAGAGAGAGAGAGAGAGGGGGGGGATCAATGTTTCCCTTAAATTTTGAACACATGCTGAGTTTCGCGTCTCTTAGATGCGCTTTCCTTACTTTTCATTACGTGAAATGTAGCGATCCTTGTGAGAAAGGACTTCATCGCGTTACGCCGCTACATCATCGCCGACGTCATCACCAATTATAACGAGAACAATAAGAATTAGAATAACAAAGTCCATTCTTTCTTTTTTCTTTTATCTAATTCAGCAGTCCTCTGCTTCATATCTTTATAATTCCAGCCTGGTCCCTTTCGTTACTTCGTTCCTTTTATTTCACCATCACTAGACTTTGAAGCCAACCCATGATATTTCCGTAAAAGAGCTACACCTACGCGGGCGGCACCTCCCTCTGCGTTGAGCACACAACACACAATACAACACGGCACAATTGAATTCATAACCGCGCCAGCCTAACCTCCAGCTTAGATCCGAAATATCAAAAATTTGTTAACTGGAGCTAAAACGTAGCCCATCTTAATTGTAAGGAAGTTCGGATTGCAATTGAGATTGGGAAGAAATACGACGATAGTCTTTAGATGACCGGCAATCACACAATTCCTCAATGTCTATATTGAATCTGTATTTATATTTGTATTTGTATTTATATTTATATTTAAACGTTTATCTATATATTATAAGTATCAATCCATCATAAACAACGATTTATAATGAACAATAGAATCATCGAAAATGTGATTAGAATATGCAGATCATTGTCTTACAGAAGTAGCAATATGAAAGTTTGCTGTATTGGCTTAGGCTTAGAAGATTGAGAAATGTGTAAGAACAATTTGTACAAATTTAATGGCAAAGAGAGAGAGACAGAGAGAGAGAGAAAGAGAAAGGGAAGATACTAATTTTATTAATATAAGTAGTATGCCAAGTGAAGGCTCGTGGCAACAAATGGGGACTTGGGCGGTTCTGAGAGGAAGAGAGCAAGAGTATTTGTAATTTTGGAAAAACCATTATTTCGAAAAGTTCGCAGTTTCATTTGTGCGATCTTTTGGTTTGGTTTCCAGTATTGGCAAAGTATCAAGTTCCGAATAATCGAGTCATTAAAACGAAGATGGAATGTCTGCGTATGGAATGAACCGTGCTAACGAGGAATGGTCGAGGAGAAAAAGAGATGGATCGATCGGGGAAAAAGTCTCAAGTGCTTTGTGTATGGATGTCCACGCGTTCACTCGACAGATTGGCGACGGCGGTGACGCGTCACGTGTTGCACGTTTAATAGGCACTAGTAAGTTAGAATATAATATACCGAAGTAGAAGGCACTAGGGAGGACACGTCGCTCTTCTTGGAGATTTCGGAGGCGAAGAAGGTGGGTCCAGCGAATCCGAATCCAGATTAGATTTCGAGTTCGAATCATCTTGAATTCTCAGGAGGGTGATAAGTCTCTCACGGGCGAGTTTTTTCTTTCACTCGTAAGACGACTCTTTGTGAGCACTCTCTGAGCCACTTTTGAGTTGACGCATTAAATAGCTTATAATACATTATATACTAGCTGCTACATATTACATGTTACATATTACAAGTTACGTACTAGATTCGTCAATGTCAATTAGCCCTAAGGTCAATGATTTTTCGTCGTTTATGTACAATATACTATTGTAGTAGCAAGGTCTCGTTCCTTAATTATTGTCCGTCGGGTCTTCACTCTGGCAAGTCGAAGGCACCATTAATATTGAGCTGAACTTGAAAATGCGATTGACAGTCGATTCGTATAAAAAATATAGTAGCTAAGTTTAGTTTCTCGTCGTCCCGTTGGCGCATTTCTTTGGACGGTGTTGGAGAGACAAATTACAAAGTGTTTCTGTCCACCTGTCCGTGTCTCATTTCGTGTCGTTGTCTCCGTCAGGAAATCCGGAAAAAGGATAAACAGGACGATAAGTAACTCAGAAGACAATTAGGCAAGGATAAAAGTGAGAAGGCACGTTTTCTTTTTTCCGTATAACATTCGGAAGCCCCTTGGCACCTAATAGTTGACACGCTACTAATCACAGACGCGCGAGTCTCGCACAAGCGCCCTTTGCACGTAGCTTTCTGGCCACGCGGGCCTGCTGCTCGGTGCTCTCTCATATGTAAATCGCTTCGGTGCCTTTATTGCTTTGGTGCGCGGAGGCTGAGATGTAGGCGTTTGGCGATGCCATGCATTCGGACCAGTCACTGTTCGAATGAGGCGAGCTCGAGGACCAGTGTCCAGGGCTATCCGGGGATGGCGTGGGAAAACTCTCGGGTGCTTGCATCAAATGCTGCGGTGTCATGTCTGGTCCCGAATGGTGGGACGGCGGCGTTAAGTATTGATAGTACTGTTGACTCTGTTGTTGAGTACTTTGTTGTTGTTGTTGTTGTTGTTGCTGCTGCTGCTGCTGCTGCTGTTGCTGCTGCTGCTGTTGTTGCTGTTGCTGCTGTACCTGCTGCTGCTGTTGTTGCTGCTGCTGCTGCTGGAGTTGCTGCTGTGTCTGTTGCATCTGTTGCTGTTGGCCGGATGAGTACGGCAAGTTGTCAAAATCGAAACCTACGAGAGACATGCCACCGTGTTTCTGGTGAGTGGCCTGACGCATCGCAGCAATGTGGGTCGGCGACGTAGGAAGAGAGGGTCTATTTTTTGCTGGCGACGGCGATCCCATGTAACTCGCCTGCGGCGAAAGGGTCATGTTCGATTGAACGGAATGAGGTGGTGATTGATTGCTGTACGGCGGGGAGAGTGTGTTGAGCATCCCTTGGGTTTGACGCTGATGAGGAGCTAGGAGTTGGTCGTGAAAATTCGGCAGACCATAGTTGGTCGTGAAAGTGTCGAAACCAAGTGTCTGCAGAGTACCCTGAATGGATTGGCCCTTTATGCAATCCTCGTACGAGGGTGGTTGCTTGGCAGTGCCCGTGCCCGTTCCTGTCGTTGCGCCAGTACCTGTGCCAGTCCCCGTTCCTGTAGCTGTAGCCGTCGCCGTCGCCGTAACCGTGTGACTCAGGAGCGGAAGCGCATTACTATACAGACTCGCGCTGTCGTAAGGACTGGGAAGATTGCCCTCGGCTCCCTCGGCGCCCTGAGGAATTTCCTGGTTTGGGGGCTGAGCACCCCGCTTCGCCGGAGGTTTCTTCACCGAGGGTTTTCGACGTACGGCTGCTGCTACCGCGGCTGCACTGCCCCCACCCGGACCGCCACCCACGGCGCTTTCCGACTCCGGGCTGTTGGGGTTTCCCGTCGTGACGCCAACGCCACCGCCACCGCCACCGCTTCCCACTCCCTTTGCTCGTTTCTTTGACTTACTCTGTTTCGGCGCTGAGCCGATGACCGTCGGATGCGTGATCAGTTGCGGATGATTCGGGGAACCTGAAATAACAAGTGAATGGGTGTCGTTGATGAATCAGCACGCGAAGAAAGGTAATAAATCAGATCGAGAAATGAATTTTTCGGGGACTTACCCATTAGGGGTCCATTCGGTATCACGGAAACCATCTGGGGAGAGCGAGGTACATGTTCGTCGAGAAGCCGCACTATGTCGTGATGAAGTCTCTCGCTGGCGACGTCTCGAGGCAATCGATCCATGTGATCGGTGATTTCACGATTTGCAAAAGTATCAAGGAGGGCTTTACAAGCCTCGAAACTGCCCTCGCGGGCAGCCAAGAACAAAGGCGTCTCATCCTTATCGTCTTGTGCGTCTCTATTGGCGCCGTGAACCAAGAGTATGTTTACTGCGTCGACGTTGTTCACGGCGGCAGCCCAGTGAAGAGCAGTCTTACCGCTGTTATCGGCAGCATTGATATCGGCATCGGCATTTATAAGATCCTCGACCATACGCTCCGTGGCGAGGCGAGCCGCGAGAATGAGAGGCGTCGTTCCGTCGTGCATGCGGGCATTGAGATTGGTTGCGCGATTTCGCAAGAGTATTTGAAAGACACCCATAGCATCGGCGGCCACGGCCGAATGAAGTGGAGTCCGTCCTGTGTTGTCCTGGGAGTTTGCATCAGCGCCGGCATCGAGAAGCCTCTTGGTGGCATCAGCTCTGGCGAATCGCGCTGCTAGGTGAAGCGACGTCTCGCCGCTTTTGTCTGTGGTGGCATTGAGATCAGCGCCCTGGGCAACGAGGTCAGCAATGACGGCGGCCGTCCCATCCGACTCATCCTCCTCCTCGCCCGTGTCAAGGCCACCGCCACGAACAGCTGCAACCATCAGGGGTGTCATGCCGCAGGGTCCACGAGCATCGACATCCTGGCCATGTTCGAGACTCGGAGGTGTCAACACGCCGCCAGCGTCTGGTCGTCCGCGAATCTCTGCAGCGTCGAGATGCTGCTGGGTCCACATCCGCGCCGCCCCCGGCGGTTCCGTTTCCTCGTAGTCGGTGATGGCTGTGTGGTCACTTGCGTAGCCCGTCGGTTCGATTGGACGCATTCTTTTCGACGGGGGCAGTTCAGATTCATCGTCGGACCACTGCTGAACAGCACGACCGTTACCCACTTCCATTTCCATGCAATTAACGGATGACGGCTGTTTGTTTAGGTTGCGCATCTCCTGACCGTCGGGTCCGCGCCTACGCGATCTCCGTCGTTGCCCACTTCCGCTGCTCGTCCTCAGAAAGCCTTCGGGAAACCAGGTCACGCCGACAGCTCGCTTTCGCTGTGCGGTAACGAGGACACCGACGAGCATTCCTCCCAGGATAACAATGACAACTCCGATAAAGACGTATTTGTAGTTGGTGGGTGTATCGGGATATTCCGGACCCTGGGGCCCTACGACACCCTGCACTCGTTCGATCGGGAAATTTCGCGAGAGTGTATGTTTCGAGGCTGTTGCGGCAAGATATTCGGCCGCCTCGGTCGCCGAAGGGAAGCACACCGATCCCTGAGTAACCGTACACTTCCGGTTGTCTATCTCCAGGTATGCGATTATGCCGTTGTGGCTATCCGTGTAGGTGGTCGTGGGTCTTCCGAAAATGTTTGTCTGATGTCCAGGCTCGACGCTGCTTTTCCAGGGATATATCATGTCATTTCCGAGTTCGTCCTGCTTCACGCGGAGGGTTGTACGAAGCTCGTGACCGATGTCCCGCAAAAACGGCACCACGTTCGAGCGAAAGCTCTGCATATCCATTCGCACCATCACGGAGATGACGCCCTCCGCAAGGGACGGCGGTTCGCCCTCGCAGTCCAGTCCATCCCAGTTGCATTCTTCGTTGTTGCATCCATAATCGCAGTGTCCGTTCGCGTAGTGCTTACGACAGTAAGCGTCGTAAATTGGACTATAATGAGTTAAACGTAAAAAAAAAGAATTTTTACAATAAGGTACAATTGTTAAGTTATCAAGTGCCTATTAAGTGGTTAAACGTGACATTTCTTGTACTAAAACGTAACGTGACTTTGCGAATGCGAGTAAATTGAATGAAGCTAAAGTATGTATAATATACGTAGACGTAAGTGTATACTGTATACATATGTGTAGACGTACAAAAAGATTCGTATCGTCAGTTGTTTACTTACTTGCAAGGGGCCAGCTTCTTCTCGCAGTCCCTTCCGTCGAAGAGGCATTGCGCGTTATTGCAGACTTCGTCGCAGACGTCGTTCATGAAGACGTCCCAGCAGTTGATTGGGGCAGTACAATTGCGCCAGGGATTAATTCCAAGAGAGCAGTCATTTCCGTCAAAATTGCACGCATAGCGATTGCATTCCTCGTCACAGTGATGATTTCCTGATTTTTCGTCGCAGCGATTCTCGATGCATTTATTGCGTTCCCGCTCGAGATCGAGATCGTAGGCGTTGATGGGATTTTTCGATGGATGATTCAAGGTAGCTCCGGGCGGACGCCCGAAAATGCCTCCACGGTAATTCGGATCATAGATCTCGCAGTTTTTCCCGGTCCACTTGGGCGGACAGTAGCAAGCGTAATCGCCCAGGAGATTTTCACATATTGCATCGGATTGTTGACAGGGCTTGCTGTCACATTCATCGCGAGTGTCAATCTCGCAATGAGTGCCTGCAGTACCAGGCGGGCAGTGACACCGATAACCAACCTCGGCATCTGGAGCAACGCGGCAGGAGCCACCATTGAGGCAAGGCTCGGTGTCACAATAGGATCCGGCAATCTCGCAATTTGCCCCATAATAATCGCTGGGACAGAGACAGCTGTGTCCGGCCTGACGCGCTGTGCACATACCGCCGTTTTGACAGGGCGAACTGTCGCAAAAGTTGACCTTTAGCTCGCAATGTCTACCCATATAACCGGGCTTGCAGTTGCAATGATAATTGTTTACAAGCTGCACGCAGTCCTGAGTGCCCGGCGTGGCGCAGGGATTCGAGAGGCACTCGTTGATGTCGCCTTCGCATCGGGGCCCGACGAAACCGGGAGGGCAGTTGCACTCGAAACCTCCGACTTTATCGGTGCACGTGCCATTGTTATGACAGGCGTCGAGGACGCAATCGTCTACGTTAATCTCGCAGATGAATCCGAGGGTGCCCGGCGGACAGGAGCAACTGTAGTTGTTTACGAGATCGTGACAGGTACCGCCATTCTGGCAGGGATTCGGCCGGCAATCGTCGACATTGAGCTCGCAGTTCTGTCCCTGGAAGCCCTCGGTGCACTGGCACTGATAAGAGCCCACGAGATCCTTGCAGCTGGCTCCATTCTGACATGGTGCCGAGTCACATTCATTGATCTCCTCCTGACAGTACGATCCCGCGTAACCTTCCGCGCAATGACATCGATGACTGTTGCCAATGTCCTCGCAAGTCCCGTTATTACAGAGCTGCTTCTCAGGAAGCTGCTTGCGAATGGCGGCGTCCTTGCACGAAACCATCTCAACGTCGCAAACTTTCCCGGTCCAGCCGGGGGAGCAGTTGCAGTGGTACTTGTTCTTGAGCTGAACACAGGTCGCCTGGTTCTCACAGGGATTCTCGGCGCACCAGTCAACGTATTTGTCGCACTGTTTTCCCGTGTAGCCATAAGGACAGTGACACGTGTAGTACTTTACGTGATCGTGACAGGTCGCGCTGTTAAGGCACGGCGCCGAATCGCACTCGTTTATTCGATACTGACAGTTCGAGCCTGTATATCCCGGGTTGCAAACGCACGTGTAATTGTTTATACCGTCGATGCATTTGCCGCCGTTCATGCAGCTGCTCACGGTGCAGTCCTCGTCGTTGGTCTGACAGTTGATGCCCGAAAAGCCGAGTTGACACTGGCACGTGTACGAATTTACGTATTCCTTGCAAATTGCACCATTCTGACAGGGTGCCGAGAGGCACTCGTCCACGTCGACTTCGCAGTGCTTACCGCTGAAACCGTCGACGCATAGGCAGGTATAGTCGCCGATTCCATCGAGACAGGTGCCACCATTTTGGCAGGGAACTGCAGAAGAAAATGGGTGGTCAAGGGAGGGCTTATAATTATTCTCCTATGGGAAGGTTGCTCCTCTCCTATCTCCATAGGTACACATATATACTTACAGGAGGCACAGTCGTCGGTGTTGATGATGCAATCGCGTCCCTCGTAACCCTTTGCGCAGACGCAGTGATAAGATCCGTTGGTGTTGCGGCAGGTCGCACCGTTTCTGCAAGGGGAAGTTATAACGCATTCGTCGACGTCTTCGTCGCAAAGTCTGCCGGTGTAGCCAACGGTGCAGGTGCACGCAAAGTCGAGGAAATTTGATGAGGGCGAGCACTTGGCGCCATGGAGACACTTGTTGGGAGAGCACGGGTCCAGCTTGTCTTCGCAATTCCTACCGGTGTGGGGCAATTCGCAGACACACTTGTAGTCGTTAACGAGGTCAATGCAGGAGCCGCCATTTTGGCAAGGATTGTTGGCGCAGTCGTCGATATTAGTCTCGCAGTTGGTGCCTGCATAACCGGCGAGACACTGGCAGCTGTACCCGTTTAGTCGATCGTTGCAGATTCCACCGTGTTGACAGGGATTCGAGCCGCACTCGTCGATGTCGGCCTCGCACCTTTTACCACCGTATCCCGGCAAGCAATGACAAATGAACTGATTGACGCCGTCCTCGCAGGTTCCGCCGTGGACGCAGGGATTGCTCGCACATTCGTTTACGTCGCTGAGACATCGAGCGTCATAGTAGCCACGTGGACACTCGCATCTGAATCCGTTAATAAGGTCGATGCAGCGACCGCCGTTTGCGCAAGGACTGCTCGCGCACTCGTTTATGTCCGTCTCGCAGTATTGCCCGGTGAAGCCTGGCTCGCATTCGCAGGAATATCTGAAAAAGAGTTACGGGCGAAGGTCAATGACGGTTGCGCGAACCCGAGGAGGGCCGAGCCGACTGCACCAGGAGGAGGGGAAAGAGTGTCGGCGTAGATTTGCGAGAAAATCCACATTTTTTGATAGTTTTAAATCTTAAAAATAATTTATGAACATTTTTCTAGAATGAGGACGGTCTGCAATGTCCTCTAACGGAACGTGAATCGTGAACCGTGAACCATTTAAAGGAACGAGCACGTACGTGCTGCCGTAATAGGAAGATTTACGGCGTCAATAAAGGTAGACGAGACGAGAGGGAGGACGAGGACCAAAGAGAAAGAAGAAAATAGACGCGGAGCGAATTCTCATTATCTTTGGCTAACCTGTTGATGCCGTCGATGCAGCGAGCGCCGTTTCTACAGGGATTGCTGTAGCACTCGTTGACGTTGACCTCGCAGTTTACGCCGGAAGTGCCCGGTCGGCAGATGCACTGGTACCCGTTAATGCGATCCTCGCATCGGCCGCCGAACTGACACGGGTTGCTCTCGCACTCGTCGATCTGCGTCTGGCAGAGATTTCCGGTGAATCCCGGGAAGCAGCTGCACGTGAAGGAGTTCTCGCCGTCGATGCAAGTCCCGCTGTGACAGGGATTCGATTGGCAGTCATTGATGTTGGTCTCGCAGGACGCCCCGGTGAAACCTGCCGGACACTCGCAGGTGTACTTGGCTATCGAGTCCTGACAGTTTCCGCCATTTTGGCAGGGCGAAGAGGCGCAATCGTCGATGTTTATCTGGCAGTGGGAGCCCGCGAATCCATCGGCACACGTGCACTTGAACGAGTTTATCAAGTCGGTGCAGACTCCGCTGTTCAGACATGGGTTCGACGCGCACTCGTCTATGTCGATTTCGCACTGGGTTCCGGTGAATCCTGCAACAAGAAGGACATTATTATTATACATATACATAGAATCCGAGTTTCAACGTTTTAACAAACTTTTTCACCGAACCTGCATCATTCTTCCGTGCACCCTCATTTTTAATCTGTCGCGAGGATAAGAAAGAATGACAAAGTGACACAACGTGCACGACGAACCGTGCACGTGTACTTTCTTCAAAAAGAGCGTTTTACTGCACCAGGGTAGGTGGTAGGTTACGGTAGGTTACGGTAGGTTACGGTAGGTTACGGCGGCTTATGGCTGCGACCTGCAACGACACGACGCCATCTCGTCGGGTGGCTGCGCATCCGCGCACATTGCGACTTTACTTATTTACCTGCTGCGTCTCCATGCGTTTCCTCTCGATAGACAAGAAGACGTGTTCTATCGGCCGACCTCATTCTACTAATTCTACGGAAGGCTTGATGCGGCTGTATTGCCTAAATTAATCGAAAAAATGGAATCGCCAATCACAGTTCAGCGTGAGTGTCGGCTCCACGTATAAGCTGGCACGTAGTTTCGAGAATTATAGTAGGTTGCACAGGGTGCAATCGAAGCGGGAAGCGTTTCTCTCGACTGCTTGGTAATTCTTTCGGGGCGTGGCAAAGCTAGACACTGGATTAGCTGGAAATAGGATACAATCACCTGGGCGAACCGCCGCCGCCGCCGCCGCCACCTTCCTTGAAACGTTACAGGGTCCACGGGCTCTACCGGGACCACTAAAGACCATAAGAAGACAATCAAGACAACGCCTTAACTTTGCTTAGCAACAGCATGAACTTGGCTGCTGTTCAAATTATTTCTAGTTTTTTCCTTATAGTTTTCAATTGCTTTTATTTTCTGACACAACTTGAACGAGCGAGCAAGAGTCCTTCTAAGGGAGTTTAATTGTATAGAAGGAGAGAACATGATTAGTTGAAAACTTGCTAGCTCGATTGTACCGACATCAGGCCTAGATATGTATAAAGGCTATCTTTTGCTTTGCTCCAGCAATTGCTAAGAGTAACGATGTGTGCGTGTGTGTGTGTGTGTGTGCGCGCGCTGTTATCCTTGCGCGATGCACCATTAGCCACTGGACTTTCTCGACAAAGACACCTTCCAGCGGGCGCAGTAACGCCCTGTGTTCATGTGCTTCTAACGTTAATTCGCGATCCAATGCTTTTCATTAAGATCCTACTTCAAAAATGCTTATCCCTCGACAATAAAACCGTCCTATGCTCTGTCCCACTGTTGCTCATATACAGTCGGATCGTGTCCGAATTTCAAATAACTATCTCGTCCTATACAATTTATTGTTTTACCGTAACGTCCCTATAGTCTCTCATAGTATGGATCATGAATTCCTTTGCTCCTCCTCTCATTGTTAGTCCCGTTACTCCCCCCCTCTCTCTCCCTCCCACTATCTATTCTACGACTTGATTTTCCTTGGATGGCTCTTTCGTCCACTCAACTAAATAAATAAGTAAGCGATTAAATATACATAAAAGGATCGCCGATCACTTCCTATCCAATTGGATTAAGCCTCTTGCACATTTTGTGTTCCATGTTTGTTCTCGATTAAAGGTGTACTCTAGAATCGAGAGTAGTAGTAAAAAGGAACGAGCCAAAGTTACAGTCGAAGAATAAAAGAGATTAGTCGGGGGTAAAATCGTAAACGAGTGAAATTGAATTCGAGTCGAGTCAGTCGACTCGATCGTCCGATCATCTCTCAGGCTCGGGCGTGTTCGTGTCCGACGAGGGCGACCTTCGGCCGCTTCGATCGGCGCTGGGCTGGATCTCGAGTACCGCTATATCTCTGCTGGCGCGCACCGTCTAACGCACGTGAGTCTCCTCGTAACTCCTCCGGAATCCGCAAGTTTCGCAGGAGGAGCCTTTCCTAACCTAGCCCCGGACTAGCCTACATAACCGATGTCGGAGCAACAGGAGCTGCAGCCGCGCCCCTGGAACTCCGTGATCCTCTTCTTCTCCTTTATCTTTGCCTTCGTTTGTATTCCGGTTGAGGAGATAAGTGCGGCGCCCGAGTAAGGGATGGAGAGACGCCAAGGGTGAGAGAGTACTGGAACCTTCTCAAGAACGTTGTGGCAGCTTATTGGGAAACTGAGGTGCCCGAATTAATAAGGCATAGCGACTGGCAAAATGAGACTTACCGAGAAGCTGTTTCGGTATAACGAGTAGCATCCATTCGTTAAGATTGTTGACCGACACATCTCTTGGAATTCTCTTCCATTTTTAGACATAATTACGGGCAAGGCTTTTTTTTCAACTCGCGAGGCACGTCATTCGTCTTCTCGAATGATTTTCCAGGCACTCGACTCGCTATTCTTTTCTGATCGTTCCATTCGATTGCAATTCTCATACGTTCCCATAATTCGAAGCAATATCTCTCCTAGACACGAATGTACGGTGATACGGGTGATACGGGTGATACGGATGATACAGTTCGAGATAGTTGATGCGTCTCGTGCCTCTGTTTCTCAATGGATTTTTGTAAATTAACAAATCACTAAAGTTTCGGGAATCTCGAGGAATTTGCGCACATTACGTTTTAATGGAAAATGTGAAGAAAATGTTGGTAGTAAGTGAATCTTCGATAGAGTACGATGACTCCTCGTTGTATCAATTGAAGAATGGACAAGCGAAGATACCGAGTACTGAGAATATAAAAAAGTTTCCAACTGCTCCTGAAATAATCGCTGTCCCGTTAATCCCATTACTCCACAAACGGGCAGAGGTCTTTCGTGTACATATTTATTTATATATTTAAACAAATAGGATAGGACAAGATAATGCTAATAATTTCTAGAGTACCGTGCTTTCCTCTGGATTTCTTGTATTCTCAATTCTTGAATATATTCATTGTCTTGAATATGAAAGAGGGGCCAATGTAGAAATTAGGAAAAATCCATACAAACGAGCGCGAACTTTCGGTAAAGACTGCAGTAAACGATTTAAAAGTATTTTAAACGATTAGAACGAGCGAGGGGGTGTTCAAGCTGCGTGCCATTATTCATGCACGATTCGCCGCGGACAATGCTCATGGCAATTCAAACGATGAGATCAGCATCGGCCGTGATATTAATCCGACTGGACCGTTTGGACTTTCTAAAGAGCTACACATACCGTTATCTTCGATTCCACTGATTCCACTACTCGCTTCTGTCGCTTTTCTAGAATAACGTGCTTTTGCTCTAGAATAACGTTGCGAATTGGCATTGAGCTTCGAGTACCTAACCTAAGACATTCCCTAAGAAAGTTGAGCAGCTCCAAAGAAATCATCTCCTTTGCAAATCTCTTATCATTGAGAGATCGTTGCCATAAAAAGTACCGTTTGACAGTTTGACAGTTTTCTCCGTTCTCTCATGTGGGTTACTGTCGTCTTCTTCAGACTCGCTCTCTCCTCTTCCTTCGTTTGACTCTTTTCAATTTTACATTGTCGATGCTCTTATTTTTAATCTATGTAGTCTGCGGGCGTTCTGACAAGACGAGACGCGAAGCTACAAGAAGCCGCTGCTGACGCGATTGGCTAATTGTTGGGCTCTTGCGCAGCTGCATAGCTCGTTATGTACATCGAGGGACCAAAGATGGGTGAAAGATTGCGGTTAGCTTACTAGTTCGACCAATGGATGCACGGATGGAAGACCAAAATTGGAAAAGATAGAGAAACGGGTTCTTGAGTAGAAAATATTTTTCTAGTTTTGCAAATCAATAGCAAAATCATGGGCCGTGACACGGACGATAGCAAAGGAGGTTCGCTACTACTATCTCCTCCTCCTCCTTCTGACGGGGCATCGTTATTCTTCCTAAGGTGGATGTATATATATATGTATATATATTTTTTTCTTTTTGAGCAGCAAAATATAATCATGGATATTTTCAGTGGGCAGTGAAATCGAGTACGATTTTGGAGATGTCAAGATCCAATTGTAATCTCGACGTAGTCGTCGACTTTTCGATCTCGACGTCCGTGTCGATCGCGACATGGATGTTTTTTTTTTCAAAACTGGTTTTGCAAGTCAAGTTCCCTCAGAGTGTTAAAGTCGTCGTTCCATCTTCCGCAGCCTCGTGTCGCTGCGGAGCACATCCTTCCACGGAATATTCCCTCGATGTAATTCAATATACGATCGATCAAAGTATATACAGTATACGTATATAGTTATATCTGGGTAATGGATTGGTTGATGCATGGACTGAGGACGCACCGAGCGCACCGAGCGCACCGAGCGCACCGAGCCGTCAAATATGAGGCTATTTTCTGTGAATGCGCGAGATGTAACGAGCAAGAAAACTGTTTTGCCGCAACACTGGACGATCGAGCAAAGTAAAAAGGCAATTGAATGGCTGACCGCCGTGCGCCACTTCGGCGGCAGGGGGCAACGAAGAAGGCGGGGGGCAAAACGAGCTAACGTCCAGCTACATAAGTATTCGTTTGATTTTGATGTCATAAATGAACGTGATATTGAGAGTGATCGCGAGTATAAAATAGATCGGTTAAACTTACCAGGCATGCAAACGCAACGAAAAGTCCCAGGGTCGTCAAGGCAGGAGCCGTCATTCTGGCAAGGATGAGATTCGCATTCGTTGACGTTGGTCTCGCATCTTGGTCCGGTGAATCCTTGCGTACAGTTGCAGGCGAAGGAGCCCGGCGTGTTGACGCAGATTCCGTCGTGTTCACAGGGAGAACCTGAAGGAAAAATCAAGTTAAGTGGCTGTATATCATAATCGTACGACATCCCGTTTTACAGTTTGCTGGGGATGGGGGGGGGGGGCGGGGGGAAGGACAACCGAATATTTTCGTCGGCCTTGAATGAGCAAGTTTAGATGCGAAATAATTCGGTAATTATGGTAATTATGATAGAGTGAATGACGAAAGAACGATTATAGCACGGAGCGCGCGTTTCCGGCTGTGACGCGCATTTTAACGAACGTGCAAGGAAACTGCTCGATCGACAGATGTCATATTCTAAAGCACAAAGTTACATTCGCTTACGGAACGGGGAACAATGATATTCCACCACGAAACAGAGTACAGAATCTTTTCCTCCTTCTCGAATCTGGCGACTGCACATACTTTGCGACGTGATTTTTTGATTCGCGGTCGCAACGCGACTCCAGCTATCCCAGCTGTCCCAGCTACCGATTCGGATAACGTTCCCCCGCTTTCTGGTTTCGTTCGAGTCGCCACCCTGCTCTCAGAAACTACGCTGCTCTCGAATGTATTCCTACGAATCCCTCGTACGTTTCTAGTTTTGCCGGAGTTGAGACTGTTCTTCCACATGACAACTTCCAACTCGTACCGGCTCGTCAGTTCGCTGACTGGGTTGCTGACCGCCTGGGGCATGCGGATGCCTGGACGAAGGGTGGCGGCCGAAGGTGACGTGGTGGTGTAGCAGGTTAGGCTCTCGGATTTATGCTATCGGTGCCGCGTTAGGAAAATACGTTGCAACTTGTACCTAAGAGTCGTTCGACAAATGAGCCGAAAATCGCGAGCACTGTATTACGGCGTTAAGTCTATAGAGCTATTAAAAATTTTTTTTTTCGTGGGTACAGTCAAGCATGTGTCGTCTGTACGCCGCAACCTTGGAGCACAGTGGTCGATTGTTACCGCTCCCTTGGACTTTACTCGAAACGCGGAATTTAATTTAGCAGAAAACTTGCAATCCAACGTAATTACATACTCGCCGTACGAGCGGTTATTACATATTACCGTTGTTATTAAAGTTGTTGTTGTTATTTGCACGGTCTTTTTACACAAGTTAACGAACGTAGAGATTAAAAGCCCCATTCGTATTTACATATCCAATAGCCAGAATAGCCAGATTCGTTAGTGATTTTCGGTTGATCGATGGTGTCAAGAGATAAAAAGTTTATAAAATCCCGATTGCACGGAATGCAAAAGGTGGTTCGCGCTAGTCAACGCAAATGGCACGTTAAGTATGTTAAGGACGTTAAGGATGCGCTGCGCCTTCCAAGGGTTGAATTTTCGTATCGGGCATGAGATTTGAGTGTGCCACCCAAGATGCAGCGCTGCCACCAAGGTAGGGTTCCTCGACAAGCGCGAGGCGTGGCAACATGGCAATCAGGTAGACGTCCCCCAAGGATATCGGTTTACTATTGTCGAGGGCGACGTTGCCAAAATTTCGTAACAATAGCCCTCTTTGTTCAGTGGCAGGTAGGTCGCTCTGCACGGTGGTTTCTTGTTGTAACAAGCAGCCTCTGGCTGCGTCCCCGAGTATTCTCTTACTTGTGCGGGAACCTCTTGCTTGAATGCACTTTTCACCGACGAGTATCGAATCACGGCGCGCGGCGTCGCGTCGCATCCTCGTCATGCGACATTTACGTAAAAGCGACGCTTTTAAATATTTAACAGATGCCAAAGAGAAGGGACTGGAAGGATGATTCCTAATGGGGAAATGAAAGTCGGAAGATGAAATAAAATCGAAAGTAATGACAATATGTCGACAAATTTGAAGCGACAGGTCGTAAGAAACGAGTCCCCTTGGATTTTCGTACGTCGACGCCGTTAATGATAAGAAGAACAACAAAGGAGGGAAACGGACAATGAAGCAGAAGGGACAAGAAGCAGAGTCTGACTGTGGGATTCTTGAGTACCCTGCTGCTGCACCAAGAAGACAAAAAAAGTGCTTCCTGTTATTAATGAAATATCTATGTGCAAAAGGAAGCGCGCATTAAGTACAATAAGTGTAAAGGAGCATCCGATGTTATTTATTTCGTTTTCTCATTGTCGATGTTCGTGATGCTTAAACAATGGGGTTTCCTAGATCCTCTCGATGCATTTGAACGTTTCAAGTAGATATTCGTCCCGCGTTGAGCTTCTATACACCATAGAACGGAAGGTTCAAGGCCGAAAGCCAAAGGTCGCCGACCCGACTTCCTACGTGCTCGCGCTTATCTCAAAATCGAATCATCCTTTGAGATAATCTTTAAACCGTAATGCGGTTAACTCCTAGGAATTCAATGAGGTGTAGGTCCCATGCTGCGGTCCATTCCTCGCGAGTCTCTCTTTCTCTCTATTAATTAACCCGGAGCTTCTGACAGTCTTCCTCATCTGACCCTCCCGCGCAATCACTGACGCTCTCACCCTCTAACCCGTCTGGATCTTAGCATCTCCCTCTTTTCCTTCCGTATCATCGAGGACCTCTTGAACGGAACGAAGAACGAAGAACGATGATGTGCGCATGGCGCAACTCGCAGAAAGGAAGAATTAGGTAGGCCGATCCCGATCGACCGATGGACCGGTTTCTCTAGGTCAGATTTATCGCCAGTCAAAGCATTGAGAAGAGACAACCACCGAAATTAACCATCGCTATTAAGCATCATATTCCACGTGGTGCATCAGTGAACACCAGTCACATCTATTGCTGTCGAAGGATCTCAAGACGAAATTCGCGCCCGTAAGGTAATGATGGAATGGTAAACCGGAAGTAACGTTGTTCGCTCACCTTGTTCGCACTCATCGATGTCCTCCGAACAATCGAGACCCTTGTAGCCGCTCGCGCAGGAACAAGTGAATGACCCGTTTATCGGACTCGTGTCGCAAATGGCACCTTGATGACAAGGATTCGAGGTGCAGGCATCGTCCAGATGACAGAGTAATCCTGAAAATTGAAACCAAAGAGAAGTGGATGAATCCAAGTGCAATTGGGGAGTCGATCGTGTAAAGATGCAGGCCCGTTCGTGGGTGCGAGGAGAGACGCTTTCGAAAGATGGTGCACGGGGCTCAGGTGAGTCGGGAGGATCCAAGTCGTCTTGAAAGTGTTGAGCCGGACGGCGCCGATATAAAAAAAGATGTAGAATAATATTGGCGCCTTTATCCCCCTTACCTGTCTTTCCGTAGGTGCATTGACAGTAGAAGCTGCCAACGCGATCGATGCAGGTCGCTCCGTTGAAGCAGGCCGCACCTGCACAGTCGTCGATGTTGATGCTACAGTCCGGTCCTGTCCAGCCGTTAACGCAGATGCAGGAGTAACTACCGTGAGAGTTGGTGCAGGTCGCCCCGTTGTGGCATAACGAGGGCCTAACGGAACACTCGTCGACGTCGAGCTCGCACTGCGTCCCGGTGAACGCCGCTGGACAGAGACACGAGTACTCGTTTACTCTGTCCATGCACGTCGCACCGTTCTGACAGAGGTTTCCGGGGCAATCGTCGATGTTCTCCTCACAATTGTTACCCCGAAAGCCTAAAACATGAGAGAACCTTAGTCAGTTAGGTTAGAACAACACGTGATAACAGTCCTTACCCTTAAACATATTAATTAAACAACAACAAGATTATTCAGCTGAAGTTCGTGGCTTTGACTTTTAAATTTTTTACCGTTTATTACGTACGGAATGATTCCACGATCGCAAGGATTATCGGGGAAGGGTGGAATTCTCCACGTCTTGAGATAAGCACCAATTCATTGGCAATGAACTCGCGTGACCCCTTCATCCCCTGGAGACCGGACATCGCCAACGACAACGCCAACGTCGCGTCCGTCGATGCGGTTACGCATACCCTCTCGCAATCGGCTTATTGAATCTTGATCAATCAGTTTGGTTAAACGACTCATCGTACCATTCGATCATTTTCTGAGGAAATAGAGGCGATAGTGAACCCGACAAGATGGTACGCATCGTCGATAAGACTCGTGTCAGTCGCAATTACGAATATTTGAGAAGCGCACCGGAATCGCATTGACTATGGGCAAAGCGCAGGATCCCGCGCAAAGCGCGTCGGCTCAGTAGTGCTCAGCTCGCTATTCGGAGGTCTCTTTGATTTCGGATTGTACCGAGTTGTCGAGGGGGTACAGGACGAGTGTGGAACTATTAATTCCTAAGACAATAAAGCACAGAACAAGTTTTATGTTGATCGATCCTTTACCGGTTCCAATAATTCGACAGACGTGCTCTTGGAAGTTGGTCCACGAGGAAATCCAGCTTCTTCGGTATGGACATCGATGTCGGATACTCAGGTCGACGGCGACCGGCAACGTGCAGGAACGCGCGAGCTAAACCACGCTGATCTCTCATCCATTCGTATCTTCTGTTGCTCGAAAATTATATCAGGAACTTTGCGGGCGGATAGTTACTGTGTCTAACGAGTTGTATAGTTTGTTCACGTTTGAGCAATTGACTGCAGTGCATGTGTCGTGAGATGACACCAGCCAGAGTCGACAAGGCTGACATGTCAGAAAATCTAAATGCTTATTTACAAGGAACTGGCCTCAATCCGTCCTACAGTTCGTAGCTTGTACGTGAAAATTCGAGTGAAATTTACGGTAACGTATTATAACAATTACGAAGAAGATAAATTCGTAAAATCATAATTTTACAGATTTTTCAAAGTCATTTCCGTGCGTCGTCATAAGACAAGGGGAGATGATTTAAGGTATCCTACTTCGATCGTCCTAATCGGACTTTCATAACCTCGAGTCGATTGTCGAAATCCAACTGATTCCGAAGTTTAATGATCCGGAAGAAAGGCCACGGATAAATCTGTCATCCGTACAAGTTCCCAATTTTGATCTTGGCAATGGACGTCTGAATTCTACCGACTCCGTGGGTTTGGTTAATTCAATTCATTTGATTCATTTCGTTGTGAACATATATACTTCCTAAGAGCCCCATTTTATCATCCGAGCTCTCTCGTACTCTGCAGCCATCGTCGGCAACTTGAACTGTAACGTCACCGCCACCGCCACCGCCACCGTCACCGCCAACGCTAGCGCAACGCTGTCTTCGTTTCACTCGTAACTAAGCATACGCTATAAAATGCAATGGCTCTCAGTCGCGGAGGTGTGGCAACGTCGCGAGAGCGGGTGTGCGTTCAGGGGCACAGCAGTGGGGACTGTGGGAAAATTCTCATGCCGCTGACTACGCCAAGCAGTGGTTCTCAAAAAACTGCATCGCTTTAAAGATTGTCAGTACTACTATTTCCTGAAGGAACCCTCAGGAGTTTCACTGAGAACGGCTGATACCGTTCAGGCCTAGGTCCCTGAGGCCCCTCGTTCAGACTCCCTGTGTCTCCCCAGGACCCCTCCTGGCTCTCTCGCCCAAGACTCACTGCGTTCTAATGTTTGATGGTTTCACTTAACCAGGAAAAAGTTTCAGTTGCCGCATCTGTATTGTGTGCGTGTGTGTGGTATATACAGCTACTCTAGACGTTCTAGTACGGGGTGTATCAATCGGCAAATCCCTTGCGTCGAAAGATCAAAACTATACACTCGATCGTATGTATATATCTATGAAAATAATATTAACATATTTCCGTGGCGATTAATCCATTAAATCTCTAATGTATTAATCCCCATGTAAGAATTGTTACGTTAAGTTATTTTATGCTGCGATAGAGTGCAACATTGCCTATTGATCGTATAGGGTCAGAATTGAAATAGAAAAAGGATCAATCGCGGGTAGGTCGATCGACAAGGATAGCCCCATCGGGAATGAGAATGAGAATGAGAAAGGCCAGTGTGGGAGTGGCATCCGAGAGAGACAGAAAGATTGTGGGGGGGGGGGAGAGACAGAGAGAGAGAGAGAGACGTAGCTGTCGGTGGGAGGAAGATGTTATTCGAGATGACTCTCATCCAAGAGAAGCAATAACGCAGCGCACTCTGCGTGGATACATGAGTTTTCAGGCCAGGATTTAAAAGAGAGAGACGTTTATCTATAGAGCTGATATACGCGGTTATCGATTAATATAAATAGCTATTACGATCAGCGAATTAAGAAGACCAGAGGCAGAGGTTTTCGGCTCTTTCTTCTTCATTCCTTCCTAGGAGTCATCCTGAGAACTCAAAATTTAATTTCAACAAAAAAAGTGAGTGCGGCATTTCGAGGCAGTTTCGCGTTTCGACGTAGATGCTTGTCAATGCAAAGCACAACCGACTTTGAGCGTTTCTCTCCCCGGGCGAGGATGGCTAGCTCCTTCGTCGGCCGTTCAGCGTCCAGCTCCCAATTCTCGGAGGCCGATTCTTCTTTCATGGACGGAGGGTCGAACTGCCAAACTTTCGCGAAAACGTACTCGGGTATGTCGAACGTCTGTCTTTCGCTGCAGCTTAAACTATTTAATTTTCTTCCTGTAGATCCTTTAATCCCCATTCTATTTCCTTCTCGTTGTCTCTTCGTCACTTCTAGCACACTCTTTGTAAATGAGACACGATGAATGAGAAATCTATTTGGAGTTGGCTTTCAACAATGACAATTTGTGATTCTCCTGATGGGATACTGGATACGGGCCTGGATACGGGATGACTATATATTATAAATTATAATACATGGACAGTTCTTCTACTGGCTAGGAAATACAATGGACCTGAAGTGTGCTGCGTAAAAAAGTACAATGCAGCAAAGAGAAAGGAGAAGAAGGAAGAGGACGGAAGAAGAAAGATAAGGCAAAGCGTTGTCTCTCGAAAGAATTCAAAGATTGCGAACAGAAGGAGCAACGAAAGAATGGAGGAGCGGCGAAACGGAGCAACAGGTAGGTAGGTAGGTATAAGAGAATCAACAGGTTGTTTCGCATGCCTGCCTGCCTGGTTGGTTGCCTGACTTAACCGTGGACTACTACAGCCTCGCCACCATACCCCCCCCTCTCTCTCTCTCTCTCTCTCTCTCTCTGTCTTTCTCTAACCTGCACTCACCTTCTATGCCGCTCTCATTCACGCACGTGTATTTTAATGTGCATGCTCACTGTCTTAAGTCCGGATTCAAACCAACAATAAAATTGGATAGACGGGCCTCCACCCACAATGATTCTCATATAACTCTGATTCTGAAGGACTGACGATGGATTCTGCGCCAAATGTAATCCGTCATTTGCATCATCAACAATTTATCAAGGTTTAAGAGTTACGATAATGTGAAAGAAAACTCGGTATTTTAATAAAATCAAGAGACGAAGTAACGTAAAGAGCCTGACTTGCGTGAGTATACTCGGGGGTCAAACGGGGATCAGGCACCGCCTCCCGCGATCAGTTGGTGCTTCTCTATCACAATCAGACGTCTTTGCAACGTCAGCAACAAAAGCTCTCCGTGACTTGCGGAAGGTAAGAGCGTCACAAAAACTACATTGTTCTCCGATAAACCAACAGAGCGCGGATTGCGTAGCCGGACTCGTCGCGCTGATAGTTCAGAGATCTCAGAGATCTCAGAGAGCTCAGAGATAGTCAAAAGGGCCACGAGGTAAGACGCTGGAGAAAGGCCTGGCCTGGTGAAAGAAGCTAAGGAGAGTGACGCCGCTACGAAGAAGCCTAACGAATCACAGGTGGAAATTATCTTTGGACATTGGTCTACGTTGACGCGTGTGACATGTTCCTGGAGAAGGGCGGATGGATCACGGGCGTACAGGAGGAAAGGAAGCAGGAGCGAGGGAGAAGGAAAGCAAACGGACTATGTAGGTGCGAATGAGGCATCGCTAGGGCAGTGGTTCGCCTGGGAAAAGAATAGAAGAATAAAAGAATAGAAGAATAGAAGAATAAAAGATTAGAAGAAAGAAAAGCATACAGATGTTATGATTGATGTGCATTAAGGGTAGCCACGCTCGAATCTCATCTTCGCGCTTAAACGTTAACCCTTGAGAAGTTGACACTTGTGAGACTGTAGCGTCTTTGAACGCAACTTTCAAGGCTCCAGGAGGACAATCGTCGCAAATTGCTAATGGGTCAATCCACTGATGCTTTGCAGCATTCGATTACTACAATATAATGTACCTTCTGGGCAGATGCATTCGTAGTCCAGCTGGTCCACCTCACGGCAGGAACCCCCATTGTGACATGGCGACGGGTCACAAGGGATGTACTCGTTCTCGCAATTCTGACCCGTATATCCGCTGGTACACATGCATCTGAAAATTTCATAAAATCCTTTTTAACGAGAAAACAAAAGTTATTATTATTTTTTTATCAATGTACGATTCGCATCGAAAAGCAATCAATTCAAGTCGGCTTCTATCAATTATTGGCATTTCCCGAAGATAATAAAATGAAGGAATAATACCATAAGTCGCATCTTCGAAAAGGATTATCCTTGGGCTAATTTAAAAAGAAAAATATTTCAAAGCTAAAAACTATTTAAAGATGCCATTGAGGAACAGAGTCCTTTTTACCCTGGTATTGGGTGACAAGCGTATATTATTAGAGGTACCCATAAGTAACGTCGCGTTTAAATCGGTTCAATAATTAAAAAAATTATGACATTCCATATGGATAACGCTAATACGGGTGGAGAGACCTTTCTATCGCGCTCATGAGTCCCACCCTTTCCCGCTTTCACAGAAATTCTTTAATCGGTGGAAAAAAAAGGAAAAAAAAATGTTCAAACTGACTTTCCGACATGCGCATGAGTCGATGATTATGGACGTTGTTGAAAGATACCAATTATTTTCAAGCTTTCTTTGCGCAAAATATTACAATCTACGAAAGTATACCTCGTCGAAGTTGCAGTTAATGAGATCACCAGGAGCACGTTCCTGAGATTCATTTTCCTGGAGATTCTGATTATCTGCGAAACAGTCGGCAAGACAGCCTCTCTTCATATTTGAATATTTTAAATTTGTAGAAATCTATTTTTGCTATCATCCATTCCTTCCTCCGTCATCGGAGTCTTCTTAAATTCAAATTTCCCGACTATATCAGATCGTGAAGTTTTTTCTCTTTGAAGGAGCAGCAAACAAACGAAAGTAGAAAAGTTGCTAATAGAGAAAATCCGACGAAACGAGAATCAGCAGCGTGACCTCCTCGGAATGTTTTCAAAATTTCCAGTCAGGAACGTTTCTTCGAGGCGAACTCTTTACGCCGGCAACAGAAGCGTGCGACAGTTCTCGATGTGACATAATACAGCAGTAGATACGACTGCACGGTCCTATTTTTTCTTCCAATTGGATTCGACAATCGCACTACTTCCGATTTCTTCCCCGTTTGTTTACACTTTTACTTCCGTCACTCGTTTCACGTAACCGCATTTTCATTATTATCAATATTCACATCGGTGTTCACAGTCTACTTAAGATATCTCGTCTTCTTCTATCTATAGGGTGGACGATGCACAATTCACTATTATTCACTAATCAACATCTATAGATACGAAATGTCGTCGACATCACGGAGTACATATTTTAACAGAGCTTGCAATCAATTTATCTGTACTATTGATTGTCATACGCATTAAACGCATTAGGAAAACAACGAACGACAGCACCTATAAAGAGGAACAGAAGAACGTATTCAAACGAGAAGGCAGCAACAGCAGCAACAGCAGCGTGCTATAACAAGTTACGGAAGGTTTGCGTGTCGATCGGTCGATTTAAAATTGGTTTGAAGCTAGTTGACACTGTTTCTGGAAGCGTAACGAGTTAATTTGGTATGACACTACGAACATATGAGACCGTGAGAGAAGCATAAAGTCTTTCGCGTTACTGAAATGACGAAGCGATTACTCAATCGACCAGCACGACTTTCGAGGAGAACCGTCGTCAAGAACCGGGAGAGCATGTACCGTTCCCGAAGCGCTGCCAGGCGACTAGTCTAAATCTTCTGAGGATCGCTGCTGCGATGGCGCCACCGGCGTGCAATCCTCCCCACCTTCTTCGAACTGACGAATGCGCTCTGGCCGCAAAGTCGGCAGGTCGGCGAGAATCCTTATGCCTGCCGATGCTCTTCGTAGGGGATGTGATTACAATTTAATTAAGAAAGAAATAAAGAACCAGCGGTTTTCCACTTGTAATTTATTTCGTGTTAAAATAACGAGTCATTTTCCACTGGCCACCTTTTCGAGAGTGGTTTTACACTAGTTCTTTAAGGTGTAGCTATTTAACTGCTGACGAGTGAGAATGGCGGATAACATAGCGAGTGTACGTGCGGTTGTTGTACGTATGTACGTACGTCGATTTGAGCTCGAAGATTAAGAAGAGGACTATGACAAGAACATCAAGAGGCACATCGAAGATGACTTGGACAAGTTCGGCAAGGAGAATATCGAGAGCTCGGAGTTAAAGAGCAACGGTAACGAGAAGAGAGACAATGTCTGATGGGAAGGGTGGAGATCAAATTTCATAGCAATAATAAAAGGTGCATATAAACTCTTTTCCATTCGAACGTGCCCCCATCTCTGGTGGTTCCCCACGTATAAACGTACCTACATTCTTCATTTTGATTTATACAATATATTATGTGGACCGATATAATTATGTTAAAAAATGTATAACACATGCATTGCTTACACGTTCGAGAAATTATTCGGATATTGCGATTCAAAAGACTATTCTAGTTAAAATATTAATCATGAAACGAACTGATAGCAGATTCTGTGGAACTTTCTCGTGGAGAATTTCCTCACTTATAGTTACGAGAATTAAAAATAAAATAGATTTCAGATACATTCCGAGTTTACCGAAATCGTTTTCCTCCTGTTGTCTTAGGGAAAAGGATCTTACGACACAACGACTCAACGAGACAACGACACGACGACGCCAGACCTGACGCGCACCTCGCGCAGAACACGTGTGCTCGGACAACGTAGCATCGAAAACATAACGAAATTCCCACAGAGTCCATTCTCCTCGTGCACGTAGGAATCATATCTGTCGCTCGAGCCAACAGCAGAAACAGGTTTCCCAATTGTCCGAGATGTTTCGTTGCTTTCGAGAAACGACGGTGGTTCAGGTGAAATATCACTACCGGATTTGACCCTGTTGTGTCGTCAAGTAACTACACGAAGAGTACATAATTATGTACGAGTATATAGCGGACTGTAGTCGACAGTCGAGAATCGAGAAGCTCACGTGTCTCCATAGACGCACATTCGCACATTCGCACATTCGCACATTCGCACATTCGCAGGCGCGTACGAGTCGTGTAAGAGTCAGTGCAGCAGAGGCGCACACGCGTCAAAACACGCTGGCATTGTTTGACACACCAAAGGGAAAGACATAAATAAAGGAAAGTATAGGCGACAGGACGGGTGGGGGGCGAAAATTGTTTGACTTACTTGTAGGAACCGTGGGTGTTGTGGCATGTGCCATGGGCACATGGATTTGTCTCACACTCGATAATGTCATCGGCACAATTCGGTCCCGTGAATCCGGGTGCGCAGGTGCACCTGTAGTTGTTCTCGAGCGAGTGACACTCGGCTTCGTTTCTGCAGGGCGACGAGGCGCAATGGTCCTGTCGCTCGCAATGTTCACCTGAAACAACACGCAGTCTTCACCTATACAGCATCCAGCAGAGAAACTGACAATGAGATTATATGTATGTCCTCGTACGATCTACATATAATTATAATTATGTGAAATCGTTACTCCCGGTTCGCAAAACGTAATCTTCCTTCTTCCTCCTCGCGAAGAGCGAGGGAATCAACGAAATACATATAATATATTAAGGAGGCTACGGATAGTCTAGAGAGGAAGAAGGATAATAGAGAGAATTATTGAGGAGGCGAGGAGACACGCTTCTCTCCGTCGTCTCACGCGATGCTTTACTGCGCTGAAAGATTTATTTGTCAAGGGCGCGTGTCGAAGGTGTCGAAGGTGTCGAAGGAAGGAAAGGAAGGGGCTCTGTTCAAGAACTAAAGTGAACTTACCAGTGAAGCCAGGAGCACAGGTGCAGACGTACTCGCGAAGAGACTTGAGATTGCAGGTCGCGCCGTTTAGGCAGGGCGAGGAGTCGCAGGCGTTTTCAATCGGAATCTCGCAGAGGCTGGCGCTGAATCCCACGGGACAGAAACAGGAGAACGAAGGCGTCCCGCCGCCGATGCTCTCCCGCACTCTGCACGATCCGCCATTCTGACAACGGGGTCCCGTATGACAAGGATTCAGATGCTGGCAATACTCTCCCACGTATTTCGAGGTGCAGCTGAAACGGTAACAAACGAGAAGAACAAATTAATTCTCATATTGCGATTGATAAATCTACAGATGGGTTTCGCGTATGGTCCAGCTTTCATCATTTTCCACCGTTCTTCGGTTGCAGCTTTCGAACGCATTGGGATTCCATTACATTATCTACTCCTCATGCTTATAGGTCCGTAATACTGGCTACTGGCTACTTGTTTGTATTTCTATCAGACACATGGAGTCAGTCAGTCCATTTGTCTATCCCGGCCAATTAATTCTTTGTTAGCAGCCCAGTAGAATATAAGCTGGTCCAACCGTCGGATATCTTGAGCGGCTCGACAATCAAAAGTCGTATTTGCTTCATCTATTAACGTGAGTCTTTCTTTTCTTATTATCACGAGAAGACCGTCTATTGCCTTTATTCAAGAATACGTACGGCAGTATATGCGCCAACGCACCGATCTCTTACCAAGAACGGCGGGTTTCATTTAATAGAATTATCACAACCGTAAAGAGCTGAAGAAAGAATAGAGAATTGAGAATGGAGAATGACACGCACTGGGAGTTGTGAAGGGAGAGGGAGAGAGAAGAGCTATACACCCGTAAGAATCTTAGGAATCTCCAAGTCATTCGGTTTCAATTCATTTATTGAGACGCAAGAACGTACCTACGTTCCAGAGTAGAGAAAAATAAATCTGCACAGTTTATCGCGTAGAGCTAAAATCATTCGGACAATATAATTTTATGATGCGTATGTGCGTCTGACGAATAGAGTGGCTGGTTTTGTGTTTCCAGATGCACCCCGGACCTGTGAATCTTCTCACGAGGCCGAACAGCTTGTTTTTCCACTTCGTAGAGCACTCGTCCGCGTAGCTTTAATAATTTAGGAACTGCCTGAATATGCGTCGAGACTGTTTGTTTTTAAGTGTCGCGGCGGTGCGAAGAAGCGTGACGGCGCGAAACGACGCTGGACGACGCTGGACGACGCTGGGAACGTTGCGCGATGCCGCGAGGAATGATTTAGCGCAAGAAGGCTGGATGTTGGGAACGCTGTGCGCTGATGGGGGATTCGGTGGACCACAGCAGGGAGATCCTTATCGACAGGACTGGCGGATTGGTCCTATGCTTTCTCAAATTTATTGTCTTTTCCAAAGTGTCGGTAATGGGGAAAATATAAATTGCGCGCTTCTTTGGACAACCGGAAAACTCGAAAACGGGAAAACTGAAAAACTAGAAAAATGTACAAATTTCATTGACTATTTTGATGACTTGGATGACCGAATGATCGACGGTCTACAATCATTCTCATGCTCAGCTTCGTTTTTGTTCTCTTGTACATCAAAGTGCACTGCACAGTGGGTCCGGTCCTGTTCTCTGCAGGACGAGCCAACGGCTGCTCGTCACGTGTGTCTATGTATCGCGTGGCGAAAAAATCTTCAGGAAAAAGTAGTACCCCTCCCCCTCCTTAAGGCAATAAACTTTAGGAGCCGTAAGGCGGATTTTCTTATCTGTTACTTACACGTTAAACACCTCTCCGGAGGTTACTTGACCTCACGAACTCGAAGTCAATGAGTTATTAACTCTTACTGATATATCAGCCACACTTGACGGTTACGAGAGACGATATATTCAGCCTCGCGAGAAATACTTTTCCTCTATGGTAGCTGTATGACATGGCAGGAGGACAGGAGGACTAAGAGCAAAACTGTACTAGTGGGCTGGTGGACTGGTGGGCTAGTGGCTGCAGCAGCGTCGCCCTGACAAACGGATCATCGAAAGACACCAACACTCTGTCAGAAAATTCTTTGCAAGTCGAGAATTTCGATTGAATCGTTTCCTTACGTATAGGAAACAACACACGCAACTCAAATACGAGAAAATAAATGGAATGCTCCTGACTCCCAACTCCCGAGACTGCTTTTGTCGTATTTCAGCTTTCTGCTAGCGCTGATCGAGTTAGGTTAGGTCCACATAAGGCTTTGAACTGCGTCCACGGACTCTCTCTCTCTCTCTCTCGAAGAAGAAGAAGAAGAAGAAGAAGAAGAAGGAAGCCACTTTTTGTGCAAGTCCCGCCGCCGCTGCCACGCAGCAAAGGAAGAGGTTGGCAGGTCGCGATCGCGCTGGTACGTCAAACGCCAAGCTTGATCGTGCCCAATTAAAGGTTATCGGCATTTATTGGCTCCTTTCGTCCGAAAGAGGTAATACTCAGGATATCTCGGGAAATAGCATTGGCCGTCGATTCGTCATCAATTAGTCGTGCTTTCCCGTCCTGAGGTTCATTCGTACTTGTTGAGTGTTGTCTGACGCCATTTATTTGGTCACGTATTCGTGTATATGCACGCACGTGAGAGTATGTACACGGGGCCTCTCTTTATTATACTGCGCACCGATAGCTCCGTCCGCGGAGTCGTCAGTCGTCAAACATATCGCTGATGAGGGTCGATATACGATGGCCGCATCGGCTACCCGAAACCGTTTAAATATGGACAGTGCACTTGAGAGGAAAAACCGACACAGGCACGAATACCTCCGAATGTGCTGGAATACCACCGAAGAAGAAGAGAATCGTTCGAGAGTGCGCCGCCTTCCTCTGCGCATTGGTTTTAGTCACTTTGAATTTGGCCGTATATAAACTTAAACATACATATATAATACATATGTGGACGTAGTATGTTGAGCCATAGACTCGTTGATCGTACAGCAGCAGTAGGTATTACACGTATGCTTCCTACTCTCGCCGCTCTCGGTCCGCGCGGGCATTGGTGGCCGTGTACTGACTTGTATAGACATCCCTATTTCCCTATTTCCCTATTTCTTGCCACTCATTTCGTTTTTGCATCTACACTACGTGATGTGTAGTGAGCTGCTCTCGAGCGCATACGTCGTTCTTCCACGGTTTCTCAAACTTTCACCGAACCTCGCCTAACCTGTGCACGCGTGTCAAGTTAGCAGATCGACTTCCAGCAAATCACAAATAAATGGCTGTTCTTTTCCCATGCCAGTTACTACGAGAGTTCTATAGTTCCTTATACATTTTAGCAATAGTTATCGTGATTTTAGCTTAAAAAACCAAGATTGAAAAAATGATGTGCTAACTTCCCGTAGAACGGCTATTTATTTGTGATCTGCTGACTTGACACGCATGAGATTCAGCCGTGACTTACGTGTGTGTTAACGGGGGACGTCGAACGTGCGACGCGCGGAACGCAGTGTTCTTATCGTAATCTCTGAAAATGAATCTGAAATGAAGATTCACTGATCACCGGCGGATACTCACTGAGGTATGCACTTAGAATCAATGTAATTTTACTAATTGAAACAGTGAAATCGCCTACAATTGAATCGGTATGCAACGTAAAAAGTTTTCGAAATATTATTGGAATATGAGTGTTTGACGTGGTTTTTACCGATAGCTATATGGGGAGGATAACCGGATTGAAAATTGAAAGAAAATAAGAAGAAATGAGTGAGCAAGACAGACATCACATGAATTTGCGCTACCACGGAGTGGGACTCGAAGCAGCGATTCTCGAGATGCTTCCTCCAATCTAGAGAACCGCATGGACACACCACTCCACACTGTTGCCATAAGCGACCTAAGGAATTGTACGAGTGTGTACGAGGATGATGGCTCACGTAGATCGTAAAAAAAATTACCATATATTATCATAATACTATTGAAAGCTGTACTGAGCGATTAACTGTTCGTTAATACGATCAGTTAGTACAACACATATCATACTGGAAGTGTAACTTATACTCGATGTGAGAATGCGACCCAACAGTATATGCTCATGCGAGGCTCCTATACCTAACAGGAAATCACTGATTATCAGTTAATTAGACTTTAGATTCTTATTTTTCTCGAGTGAATTTTCAAACAACTAGAGACTAAGGTGACTTGACTCTTGACTACTGTGTCCGCAAGGTCTAGCGCTTAACGCAGGTGCAAACCTTTGTGCCTCATTTCTCCGAAGGATGTTGAGGGGAGGGGGCTGCGGCGCTTGGGAGGTGAGAATTTGTCAAATCCATATTATTGAAAATTTTCAAGATTGACGATTCATGAAGGTATGCTCGCGAGAGCCAATTACACGGTCTTTTGCTCTTTCGCATTATGTCCCGCGACAACCTCCTAATATGACTTTGTTCTTCCTTTGCTATTCTCTTGGTCTCTGCGCAGTCTTTAGTTGGATCAAGCCAAGTGTCATTATATCATCAGTCAAGTTCTAGAACCTTATACTACCGACTGTTGGCGCTGCGATAGTACGAACAGTAGTCTGCATCACAGTCATCGCTCTTTCCATCCGGGAGGACAGCCGACAGTCCACAGGAGCGTCGTGCCAAATGATAGTTTGGATCCCAGCGATCCGTGCTTAACTCTATACATATTCTGCCTCGTACTGTGTCACCGTAGTGTGCCACCCTAGTTCTGGCACTTAAGAGCCAAGGCTCTCCAGAGCATAAAGCCAACAGGATCAAGAAGTAGTAACCCAGGCATGAACTCTGGCAACTGCTGGTATTTTTTGGCAGATAATTCAGGGCTCTAGATACAATTGAATTGTGATAGCAGGGAATGGGGGAATATTTAGTGAGCGGTAAATCATCGTTCCTTATTGTTTACACACGAGCGAAGGATTCCGTGCAAATGCAACAGTTTGCTTTTTCCTTTTCTTTTTTTCTTATATCTTTTATATTGGTATTATTTATAATTTGACATGACATGATGACATATAAATTTGCAAATTACGTTCAACGAAACGGTTACGCGAGAAGCATGGAAATGAAGAGGGACGAAAAAATAGAAAGAAAATTTAGGTGAAAGGAGAGAGGAGAGGACTTGGTACTCTGGCTCCGTATTGTCTAGAAGTACCTAAGCAGGAACACGGATACGTAGAGGCAGCAAGGTAACTCAGCTGGCGGTTGAGTAGGCAGGCAGGCAGGCAGGCAGGTAAGTAGCCAGGTAGTCAGGTAGCCAGGTAGCCAGGTAGCCGGGTAGCCAGCCATAGCCAGCTATAGCCAGCCAGCCAGCCAGCCATGCCGACAACGGACATTCTCCTCAAGAACACACGAGTCTCGAGAAACTTGGAAGTTTAATTCGAAACCTTCTCGTTAGCCATACGTTGTTAAATGATGTTAAATAGAATTTTCTTGTTATTCCGGAAATTTTTTCAGCAGAACAAAGACATTGCTGTGAGGAAGCTTGAATTGATCTTTTTCGATTGGACCTTAGCTGAGTGACCTTAGCGAGGACATGGAAGCCACATTAATATGAGAGCCGATCCGCACCGACGACTGCTTCCTGATATTTTAACGCGTAGCCTCCGCGCTTCGCGTCTACGTGTACGTACACAATTCCTGTAAAACTAGTATCCTTTCCCAGCTATATACGCCCTTGATTAGCCAAGTATTCTACATTTACAGGTCCATACGAGCAACATACGTTAAAGCACTTTACATGCACACATCGAGAACGAGGAGGAAGGAAGGGGAGTGAAGGGGGGCGAGAGGTTGGATACTTGGGTTGCACGCGCGTTCCCTGAATGGAGGAACGCATAGTCAGTAGGGGGGATACAGTGCGCGGCGGCGGCGGCGGCGGCGGCGGCGAGAGAACGAGACGGCAACAGTGCTTGAGTGGTAAGGGGAGCAGGAGGCGCATGCGCAGCACCCGTGGGAACGTCGCGTGTTCAGCAGACACTCTCCGGCGGACACTGCGCGGCGGCACACGAAGAGCTCCGATCACGGCCGAGTTTACTCGAGAGCCAAGGCCCCGGAGGCATAATCTAATCCAGTGGTGCTCAATAACTAGGTGATGCTCGGTGATATATCTCGGTGATTTGATCCTAGTAGATGCTTTTGCTCTAGGATCCCGAGGAGGAAAATGGACGCATGGATGAAGAGAGGCATGACTCAATGTCGGCATACGCGATCGGCCACGGGGTTCGGCAGGAGGCTCGCGCGATATCGCTACAATACGCTGACATCGGCCTCGCGTATGCCGTCCAATTTCCATAGCACCATCGATACAAGATAGCCCTTTATACCTTTAAAATAGTATACTATAGTATAGTGTATACGTACACCAAGAACATTATTTTCTTTCTTTTGCCAACCGCTTCCATCCAATTTTAATTCTCGATACTTGAACGCGAAGGTACTGAACGCAGCAGAATGCAGGATCACGCGGCACAGAAAGAAAGAGATATATAGAGAGAGAAGGAGAGAGAGAGGGGGGAGGGGGAGGGGGGATGATAGGAGAGAGACCTGCTGATGTCGACGGCGGTGATCCTGTTACGAGAGAAACTCGGCGCACGAGAGCAAAGTGCCATTGCGCTCGATGGAGACTGGAGAGTGCCTTGGATAATGGCCGCTCGTTTGCGAGTGAAAATGGGTGCGGCTCCTCTCTAAAAAATGCTGTCTCTTTCTCCGAATCCGCGATCCAAGTGTATTCGCGCGTGTCCACATTGGGTTCAGGGAGTGCGATTAGCGGTCTCCCTGTCAATCTACATGTAGATGCAGCTAGTCGTATAGCCTTTGGCAAAAATGCAAAAACGGAGAGTCTCGTATCAAGAGGAAAAGGTTTAACCGTTGACCTGCACCTCTTCGATCCTACCTGTGAACGTTCTTCTTGTCATAGCGTGTACATCAGATCGCAGAGCGCGCTCGTCGCCCCAATTTCTCGTTGAACCGTGACGGCCATTTAAGGGTACTTTTTGGGAGGCTTCAGCCTCTCGAAATCGTTCCAGGCAGGAACGCCGCATCGGCCGACTGCCAAGTATTCGGCGAGGGTGCAGCGCGTTTTCTGCGGCCAACTGAGAATGCAAATCGGCATTATCTCATTACCAGCGCTGTCGCTACGAAGCGAGTCTGACGGACACATATTGTTTCAATTACGTGAAACGAAGTGCGGAATTGGCGCTTTAAGAGTTTCCGTTTCCAAAAGGCTCCGCAGAATGAAGAATTCCCGTTGCTTTGGTGTCGCGAATATATCGCGTGCGATGTGCGTTGCCATGCGTTGACTGTACCTGCGGCACTTTCAACTTCCTAGAGAGACAGAGAGACAGAGAGACAGAGAGACAGAGACAGAGACAGAGAGAGAGAGAGAGAGAGAGAGAGAGAGAGAGAGAGAGGCGGGGCGACACGGGTCGCTAGAAGCAGCGACGGCGTCTCTTGCGGCCAGTCGATACAAAAGTGAAACTTACGAACTCGGATAAAGGTAATTTAGATGCGCGTCCCTGGATCACGAACTGCTACGACTGCTCTGCGACCATTAGCGCTATTACTGGATCTCGCGACTCCAGGTATCTTCCTCCCAGCTGATCCGGCTTCGCTCGCCGCTTTACCTATCTTCCCTCTCTTAATCTTTTGCCGCCCCCACGCCATTCAACTTACAATACTCATTCTCCTCGGCAATTTGCCACACTCCCCTCACACGTATACGCAACGCACACTGGCGTCTCAGTTCGAAAGTTTCTTCATTAAGGAAAAGCTTTAGACACGGGTCCTTAACCTCACGCACTTAGAACTTACACTTTGTTTGATAAAGTTCGATTTAAAAGTATTTAAGTAATTAGGTAATTACTTACTTGCAGTGGGATTCCTCGCGCGGCGACGACACGCAGAGTCCTCCGTTTTTGCATGGACTAGGTGAGCACGATACGAATCCTGAAACAAGGAAAATAGTTCTTTATTAACTGCACGTGCTGCCATCCCAAAGGATGGGATGCGATGCAGCATCTAGAGCAGAAGAAGAATTTTGAATCTCGAATCAATGAATTGACGCGACTAGACATTTGTTGTCGTCTTATATTATATTATTAGGCGCTCAGGGATCATCGAAAGTTATTTATTTTCGCCTTTAGGGTACTCGTGAGCTTTCACATTATTAAGGAAACAGCAGGAATTGCTAGAAACCTTCCAATAATACAATACATTAACTACTCTGTGTCTCGTGACATCTAGCCCAAATGCTTTTCCATTCTATTGAAGCTTTAGGGAAACCGCGTGAAGTCGACAACTCACTTCTGTGTTAATCGATAAGAAGATCGAGAGAACTTTAGTTCGTACGCAACATACTGCTTGTTGGCCAAAGGGATTTTAAACAGATACGAGATACGCTGCCGAGTATTCTTGGATATTTGAATAATCTTAAATGACGCATAGATCTGCTCTTGATGATAATTCTTCGTGAGCATGGCTAACCATTTCTATGAAGCTTCTGTTCTCCCACACGCATGATTATTGGGGCTATTTCAGATTCTCTTTTAAACTTATAAAGGGGATTCCTCAACTCAACGAACCAATGACGATCCTAAAGGCTAATTATTATTAATATTGTTAATGAACGTTTCTACTAGGAAGCCAAGCACAGATAGCGAAAGGGTTGGTCGTTCGTGCTATACGGATAAAGGGATTGCATCGAATGAAATTGCTTGACGTCATTCCCGTAATAATTCGAGACGGTTGGGTTGTATCAGTGGGTCCATTAATCGCAATTGCGTAGATTCAGAGGAGCCCCATGCATACGAGACGCGAGACGACGCGGGACGACGCGCAACGTACGTTATACGAGTATACGTATGGTATATATGCTGATGACGAGTCGCTAGCCTGCCTGCCTTATTCTCTATGCGTATCTCATTGTCAGCTACTGCAGCCAGGACGTGCATCGTGGACGCGAGCTTCGAAGAAGAAGTCGATCTATCGAGTTACAAGAAGTCAATTGGAGTCGTGAAAAAAGAGTCAATTATTAATTTATTTCGATTACCGCTTTTACATCCCGTGCACCTTGACTTATTTTACATAATTTTTGGCACTGCACATATAGGACTATAGAGCTGCAGCATTATGGGCAGCATTCACAGCCTGCCGTTCGTTAATCTTCCTTCAGGGACGTTGTCCAAGTAGAATTGCAGTCGAGCGAATTGCAGTCACGATTTACGTGGAGCTTGGATTTCGGGGAACGCGTGTGTGCTGGGCAATGCCTTACGAATATTTCTTTAAATGCTTTAAATAGCTTTACATGCTATGTCATAACTCATAAGTCATATAAGAGAGAGAGAGAGAGAGAGAGAGAGGACGAAGTTTAGCATCCTTTATTATGCTTCTCATGAAATATCAATGAAACGGACTGTGAAAGGAAAACAGGGTGCCAGCGTTATCTCTCTCTCTCTCTCTCTCTCTCTCTCCTTATAACTACGAATGTCTTTACTAAATAAGGTGTAAGCGACTCTTGACGACTGCAGCTCGGTCTCCAAGTTTTTGCTCCCTCGCTGAGAGAATGCTCCTTTTCCATGGAAGCGGCGGCGGCAGCGGCCGGTTATCCGGTAACCGTTGAAGAAGTTGCCGCGACGGATAATTCCACGCGTGTGTCTTCCGCAGACTTTTCGTCGGAGGAGGATATTTCTATGAATTCCCAAGTAAGCACAGAGGAGACGCTAGGATAAATGGAACATCTGCCAGTGGTCTGCAGAGTAGCAGCAAGTAGCAGCAAGTAGCACCAACCAGCGCATCCTCTCTCTCCTACTGCTACTATTACTACTACTATTACTACTACTACTACTACTACTACTACTACTACCCTGCATCGCATTGCATCGAGTGTCGCTTGATATTGTACTAGCGGTGCTGCTAACATTGGCCTGTTCGGCAATTCGAAGGATCCCAAGCGGTGTGGTTGGCTCCGCGCGTACCCTAAGCTGCACGTTATATTCGGCAGGTTACTATAGGCCATTACCAGTCGCCAGCAGCCACCAGCAGCCACCAGCAGCCACCGCGCGACGCTTAACATTAGCTTATACGTGGCATGGTAGTAACTAATAAGCAATCCGGCAAAAATCCAAAGAATTCGAGAGCGTCGAGCATCGCCGTGAATTTAAGTATGATATAGGAAATCTGTCGTCAAGTGCTTCTCAATTAAGCGTTGAAGCCATCGTCAAAAAGTTCATCAGGTATTGACGACGCTCATCGATGCATCTCGCTTTACTCGGTGCTATTGGATGTGATAGAGGAAACTATAATAGATGACGCTTTCGCGCCTGCACAAATATAGACATTTGGTCTCCGTTGAGCGATTGTCGGTGATTTTAATGCCTGCGCAAGCAGCCGCGTTGAAACATTAGGAATTTAAAGAAAAACTAGCGGAGGAACTAGGAAATATTTTAAATCAACAAATAAGGAAAATGAGCCAATTCAGTGAAAAAATGTTTATGTTGTCATTGATACGAAATAGAATAGCTGTACACGGGATGTCGTGGTCCACCACGTAACTTGCACACCGTCATAACTCGTTAAGTATGAATCGTATGGAAAAATTTTTTATATAAAATTTGTACGGTTTTAAATGACGCGTTATGTAACGCTTAATTTTTGTTTATTCGTCGAGGCGTTTCGGAGATTTCAAGGTCAACGTCGTCTTTGTATATGGAATGCTATATTTTTTATACCAAATTGTGAAAGAACGTGAACGTTGGAGTAAAAAAGTACCGACCCGTATTAACCGCAAATCTAATAACATTACTTTGTAATTTCACTTTGTTTCTAAAAAATTTTTATCGCGTAATATCGCGTGTGGATTTGCCGTGGTGGACGAATGCAAAAGAAAATTTTCAAGAAACAAAGTAAAATTAGTCGTTAGTTATTAGATTTACGGCTAATACGGGTGAGTACTTTTTTACTCCAAATTTTACGTTTTTTTTTTCACAATTTTGTATAAAAAAATGTAACATTCCATTTACAAACACGACTTTGACCTTGAAAACTGCGAACCGTCTCCACGAATAAATAAAAATTATGCATAACATAACGCATCCTACTTAAAAATCGTACAAATTTTCTATAAAAAATGTCTCCATATGATGCGCTTACTTTACGAGTTATACAGGGGTGTGCGAGAGTTGCCCTGGTGAACCCCGGCACCCTACGCAGATTCCGTAGGAAATGGACAATGGTCGCTCGACCGAAGATCGTCGCAATGTTTAATGGTTGCCAATGGGTGCGCTTCATCATCTATTTCCTCTTCCGCGAGCTGTTTTTTGCCCCGTTGGTAGTTTCAATTTTGTTGTTTTTCGTGCTTTTGCTATTTTCCGCATCTCAATTGCGTTAAATTAGTGACGAATGTTGACGCACACGCACTCGTTAACGAGTTGAGCAGGCGAATTACAAAAGCCAGTGCGACCGCAGGCGGCGTGTAAATGAGTGTGTGCGCGCGCGCGCGCGTATGTGTGTGTGTGTGTGTGTGTGTGTGTGAATAAAATAATAGGATATATCGCAACTGTTGCAGCAGTGCCCCGCGTGAGCCCCAGCTGCGGGTATACCATTGATCGTCTCCTACGTGACATATCGGTCACAGGAAATCCTGAAAAAGGAATAACAGAGATAACACGATCCGAGAGCAAGAAGAATCGGCAATGAGAGCTGTCTTTCTCTTGAGCTGTGTACAACGAACGGAGCAGAGGAAACGGAGACTGGCGGAGGGAGATAGAAGTAGAAGGAGGTAGGGGAGGTAGGAGGTACGTGCTATGGTGGTGGGCCTGTATTCGGGACTAACAATAAGTTAATAATGATGCTGAGGTGTATGCGTGCGTGCGTGCGTACGTGCGTGCGTGCGTGCGTCCGTACGCGAGGGAGAGAGGCGGGCATCAGGAGAGTACGCGAGACTCAAATATTGTCCGAGCTTATCTTTCTCGTTTGAGAAGAGTCGTCTCGGGATATATACCATATATGTATGTAGTTATATACGGTGCTCGATTATACTGTCCTTTCGAGTAGGTACACAGGGCGAGGCACACGCTGCCAGTGAGAATGGTGTGTACGTGTCTACCCAACGGGGGAGCAGAAAGGACTATAGGGCTAGCCTGGGTAGGGTCCCCACCGCGCATACCGCCCATACGGCTCATACGGCGCATACGGCACAGACCGGAAACAAGGGGGTCCCCGCTAGCATGGCAGAGAGAGCCCCCTATACTCTTCCCCCATTCGAGCCTCGACACACACTACGGGGGTTCTCAAATTCGAGGAAGAGCCGATCGACTGCTGCGGTATGCATATGGAAATTTTGCGCGAAGCTGGTAATACTGATGCATCAAGAGTTCAAGTCGACGGACTGCTCAAAATAATTTATCTCTCTGTATCTTATGAACGGTCGTTTTAATTCATTGCGAAATTCTAACTTGCTATCACTTAATGGACTGACAGTTTAACTACGAATCGCGCGCAACCCCTTACTTGCACTTCAAAAAACACGATCGCCTTTGGTGCATGATGAATCGGGTGTCTCAATCGGCATATATCGGCTAGCAAACGAGGAGCCAGTAGGCAAACACGACGTCATTTCACGTCTATATTCGCTTTACAGCCCTCGCGAGTTCATTCCTGTGCGAAGAAGATCTTTATAATTGCTAGTTGCGATTATTAGAGCAATTAATACTATTTCAGTGCTAACGAAATCTTGGATTAATGACAAGAATTTTAATCAAATTTAAAAAGCAATTTACAAGGGCGTACAATCTGCAATGGGAAATCTTGACAAATTGACTGTCCTTGTTGCAAGACTTTATTGTTGACCAAATGCTAAATAATTGCAAATGCGCATTCCTCTGCGTAATGTCACGCAAGTATATTACAGTTATGTGTATTAAAATTTCATAATTATTGTGTGAAATTATTAATAAACTGATATTTCGGAAAGTTTTGAAAAATGGTCAATTAACGCGACGAGTACCTACATAAAATGTGTCGTAATGGTATTAGTATTATTAAAACAGTCGCCTGCTGTGTTTTATAACGTAAATTTCAATGATAAGAACATACGATTTCGCGAACAGACACGTTCGCGTTTTTGGCTCTTTCTATTAATAATAGCACGGCCCATCTCGTTGTTGTAGTAGTAGTTGTCCATCGTTCTCCAAACTATTTCCTAAAGAAGATTTTTCGATGTATCATAAAATTAAAAAATCTTTTTCTAGGAGGTACCTCAGCGAAGAATGGACAAAAAACGAAGAATGACAGAAAAATGTCTAAGTTGTGTATAATTTTATCTGCTTCCTGCATTCAAGTAAGCAAAGTAATGGAAAATGGAAAGAAAATAATAATAGAGTCAGAATGAAGTAAAAAGAACAGAAAAAAAGTAGAAGTTGAGTAGATAAGTAAACGTTATCAGTCTACCTTATAGATGTAATAATGATATAATTAAATAACAACTAAATAATTTAAGACAGCTTAAGATATGTCATCCATGAACAATGAATGTAAATTGTATAAAGAGGAATGCTAGAGACAGTGCTTTGTCAGAGCATTTAAGTGCAATGGAAAGCTTAGGCAAAATCGAACTCTCGTTCTTCTACGGAGAAGAGGTGAGAAAAAAGTAATTTTTTGAAAATTAGAGAGAGAGAGAGAGAGAGAGAATGCTACCCTTGGTTAGAAGATGTCAAGGGATAGAGAAACGTGTCTGTTTCACGAAAATTATTAAAAATTCTATCTTCGTTTTTCGGATAATCCGAACTTCAGTCTAGCAGCAAAGAAATTGTGCGATTCGTCGTCCGGCCGTTCCAAGCGACCTTAAATCCCATTGCGCACCCGTCCTATTATGTATACATACGTTATCTTTCCATACACGACGTTTCGCAATGAATTTTGAAGTTTGCCAAGTCCAATTGTTACACCGGCAGAGTGTAAGATGCGCGTAAAACGTCCAACCACCGTCACAGGACGGAGGAATTGGTCGCGCGCGCCTCGTATTGTTAGGCTTGACTCTCATCACTCATCCCCCTTTATATGGCTTTCGTTGACTTTTATTTCGCCATAACACGATCTGACGCGTCACTCGTGTGTTTACCAGCGCTTACAGACGAACGAACATACTCCGGGTGCTGTTGCAAAGGTTGGGCGCTCATGAGGCTTTCGCGAGCGGCAGTCATTGAGGATCGCTAATTATAACGGCTGACAATTAACAAACAAAGAAATTCTCTCGCGAGTTCTCGGCTCGAGAAATCATATGCAAGTATTCAAACGTAGAATGAATATGTCGCTTGAAATTCTCCTTGGAACTTTGAGAATTTCGTCGTTCGTCTTGACGGCTACGTGGCTTTGCGAGGGCATACAGCTCATTTCGTGTGAACGTAAGTTAAGCCAACCGAAGGATCGGTTTCTAAGGAGAGAAGAGAAAGCCTGAGAACGCAGCGCGAGTAAACCCGTGCCGATCACCATGCCACATCCAGAGAGGACGATGGAATATTTCGATTTACCAATTTTTTCTTTTCTCTTTTTTTTTCTTCTTTTTATTCAGCTATCCTCTATTATTTTCACCTTCCGCGTTACTGTCGTAATCCGACTTTTCCTGCTTTAATTTTTCGGAAGTTTATGCAAGCACAATGCGACTAACGCAACGACGAGGATAATAAACGAGCCGGAGGATCGCCGGTGGTCCCGGTATCAGCAAGGAGGGTTGGCGTCTCCGAAATTACGATCGAGAGCGTTCGGGCACCTGTTCTTCAGTGGGAGTCAACTTGGCGCGCCCCTCTACTGGTTCAAGCAACTAGATATTTCAATGTGAAATCGCGAGGATAAGATCCTAGAAACACTATTAATAACTGTGTGATCGTCACACAATTCGTCCCACGTGCAGAGGAGCAATCCTTCCTTCATTGTTCTTTCAAATGTCTTTCGAGCATCTGGAATTTCGGAACACATACTTTTGTTCATCGTGCTTGTCAGCAATCGGGAATTGGGCCGCAAAGGACTAAAGAAGGGAGGGGAGAAGAAGGAATGACCGGTGGGGGAGGGGGGAGGGGGGGGGAGGAGAATAGGAGAGGAGTCGCGCGAGATGCTCGTCCGCTTTCAAGTATATGTATACGTGGTGCTCGAAGGGAACCATAACCGACCGATATTTTCTAGACAGGTAGTACATATGGAACAGAGTGATGCTTGATGCTCGATGCTTGTTCCGTACCTATACACACGTGAAGAAGGCGAACGAAGGGAAGAGGGACATCCGACGCGGCGACTCGGAATACTAATGCAGGTTTGCGAACGAAGAGACTAAAGCAGAGACAGAGAAAGAAAGTGTCGTGAACGGGGAAGATCTTTTGAAATGTAAAAACCTGAAGCTTCGGTTCATTCCCCTGACTTGTTAGCCCTTTTAGACGATCGTCGCCATCGCATTAACAGATGGTTAAAGAATCTTTGCCCGATTTTCATTAAATCTTATAGCGGCTCCAGAGGAACCTCACGGGATAAATTTCCTGTGAGCAAGTTTAAACGCGGGTCCGCACTTGCGCTGATGTCTCTCTGTGCCCCAGGCATTCGGTTTGGATGGAACAAGTATAAAAGGAGCAAGTATTTCCAAAGGCAGAGCCGCAGCAGTCATTTTGAGATGCACAGTACTTGTGTGCGAAACTCACCGGAAATTGACTCAGGCAGAGTACTCAGAAGGATGACAAGTGACAGAACGCAGCGCCCAAATGCATAATCCAAATTTGGCCGCAGCAACATGTTGCAGATAATTTATCCATACACAGAGGACACGCACATCGGGATACACATGCACATAAACACTCAAGCGCTTTTCCTTATTTGACGCACATTTTACACTATGTTTTGTCGTTTTGTCGTACGCTTTTCATTACGCCGCTGATCAATGTTTACATTTACATTTATACACACGGTGAAACAATCAGTCGAAAGGAATACAAAAAAAAAACATTCGGAACCCATATACGAACACGACCGCGTCCGAAACACGTCTGGGATCTATTGTTCGCTTAACGCGCTGAAAGTAGTTCCCGACTGGCGCGCCATCTGCTTTTGCCCCATCCTGTATTGCTACGCGCCAACTGCGGCGTGATGGCGGTGGATGGCGGCTATTCGCCGCGTCCAATGGCGTACGTACCTCCTTTTCTCATTCCCCATAGCGCCCATAATCGTTCTCATTCCAGTTCCGCAGTCTCCTTGTGCCTCGCAGCCCAACTTCCATTTTCACTCTGAACACGAGCCCAACAAGCTCCCATGTCATTTGCAGTGGATTTTTCGAAAAACGGCTGATGAGATCTTCGACTGCAGCCTCTCACCCTATTATCCTTGCGCGAACATCAATTTTTTTTCCATTAAATAGTACCGATGCTAATCTCCGCACATTTATTGGCATTGCTTTTCTACGCACGTTGCGTTAAATTGAGGTATTGTCAATAATTTGCGATTTCGATTAGGGATATTATTTTGCCATGTTGTTTATGCTCCAATATTCGTTTTATCACCTACATCTTATGTATTTGGTGAAATATGCTCGCTCGACGTTTTTTATTTTATTTTATTTTATTTTTTTTTTCTTATAACATGCCAAAAGAAGTTGCACGCCTCTTTCGTTAATCCTAAAAATGTAGATCAAACGTACGTCTCTCATTCACATATAGTCTCTGATGCTTGATAATTTTCATTTTATGATTATACATACTATACCAATGGTCGCAGGTAGTATGTAAGTGCGTCTGTAGAGTTTCAAGCGGCAAGTCACCGAAATCCACTTAATCTCATAAAAAGTCTCGATCCCATATGCACAGTCGCAGAACGCGACGAAATAAATATTATACTACATATGTATAATGTATATGTACGATGACTTTTATTATTTATTTCAACCAATGTTTATAACAAATGTCCATCCTTTTACCGTCTAATAATACATTTGCTTATGACTAAATTAGGTGTAGCTGTTAATACATAAATCATAGATTAGTTATACCCATATGAACATTATACCTATATGCGCGTGTCTAAAAATGAGCAGGCATTGCAGAGATAATAATAATAAAGTTGATACAAAGCGATTTGTGTTGGGTATTATGCTGGGCGACGAGCGCGTGCCTTAATGAAATGCAATGACAAAAGTTGGTCGCAGTCCGTCGTCAAGACGACGAATGCCCTCGAAGGATAGGTTATTGATATTAAGTCGATAGGCTGGAATACTTTGCTGTTGTAAAAGCGACAGTGGCGACAGTGGCGGGGTGGTACTGTGGCGCAGCAGATATGTCGGATCCTTTGCTACCTTCGGCGCATAATTCCAAGCTCAACAGTTTAAATCGAAAGATCCTCGAGATCAAGAAGAAAATACAATTGTCTGGTGAGTCTAGAGAATCTACAGTGCATTAATTAACTGGTATCAACGTGCTCGTCGGCCATGCGCGATTATTGAGCATTCAAATGAGAACGGCCATCTTGAATTTCCAATCATACGTAAAATCTGTGCATTATCTCTTTATCGAACTGAAATACACGCATATTTCCTGAAATTCTAAAATTAATGAAAACATGGTACTTTTGTACGGAATAATATGAAATAACGAGACACGAGACCTATGTGAAATTTTTAGAAAATTGCACGCAAATCACATTTCTATGCGTTGTAACGTAAATCTTTATTTTTTCTTAACTCGACACCGATAGCGAAACACCTGAAAACGAACAATCTTCGAGAACCAACCTATCTTACCTTCGGCCGTCCACCCGTCGTTCATGCATCCGCAAGGCAGGCGGGCGCCAGTCAATTCTTTTTTCACCGGGAATTGACGAGCCGGTATAAACTGGGAATTGGGCTGGAACAGGCCCAACTCCACCAAAACGAGAGCTCTGACGGAACCTATCGGACGAGGCGATAGCTTAACGGATCCTTTCGATATTTGGGGACGCGCAAAATCGAGAAGCGCAACCGTAGGTGCTGATCTTTGGGATCGCGTAAAATGAGCAAACGCAACTGGATGCACGAACGGGAGCGGACGGTTACGGAAACGCACGGTCGCTCAGGCTGCTAGGCTGAGGTAGAGAGGGTCGGAGTAAGAGGCGGGCAAACAGTGCGAGAGACAGAGAACGAATCTTATAACTATCAATCGCGAGATCCCTTCACCAATTAATAAATTGGGAGAACTCACCGGAGCTGGAGCAGCTAATCCGTGGAGGCCGAGAACTGTATCCAAGGGACACTCTGGTGGACACTGCACTAGGGCACAACACTCCAGCACCTCCGTAACACTCACAGGAATTCATAGAATTGCCTGGATATCACGAGAACAACGCGAGAACTGTACGAACGAAAACTTGTTATACCGTAGCGAACCACGGCAAGAAAAACTATCAACAGATAGCACAAGAGCGCGAGCCGCGAGAACTAATCATTCTGATTGGTCGAGATCCTCATAACCGATAATTCTTCTATCTCCTTCGAGTCGTCCCTTTAAACTAAATTTGGAGATCCTCCACGGCCGCTTCCCCAGGGTATCGGGCGACAGCTCGGCACCACGTCCTTAACTCGGGTCAGGGGGTTCCTTCCCTGCCCTTAACCGTATCAAAACTCTATCTCCGCCCGCTCTACAGCCCTTTGCCCATCTCCAGCGGGGCGCCGGTATCTCACCCGGGCTTCTGCCGGTCCGTGGAGACGTCTCCGTCGGGTACTCTCTCTCTCCTCTGCCGGGCAACTCGGTACGTCGAGACTATCTCCACACGGTAGATTCGAGCACCTCGACCTCAACTAAACTATAACGAAATCTTACGAGAGCATTCGCATAACTATACGAATCAACCCGAGAGCGTAGCTTCCGAGCAGGACGGCGACCCGAAGGGAACCAGAAATCGAGAACGTTATCTGTATCGGTTAACCGGAGCCGCCTTGGGACCGTGATTCGAAAAATCACGTCACAATATATATGCATATGTGTACACACACATACAGAATAGTATCTATTAGAATATGCAATTCAACGGCAAACCCAGTTGTTTGGATGCTCTTACGATTCTCTTTCCGTAGTGGAAACTGTCCCTAGAGCGGCTAAAGCTAACTGTATCCTACTGACGGATATGGCCAAGCACGTGCTTCATTTCCGGGATCGGACAGGAAGCCAGTCCTTCAGACCATTAAAAAAACCCACCAGCGTACACGCGTTCAATCTCTTAGCCAGGTGGTGTAATGGTCAGGGCCGGTGAGCACGATCGTAGATCTCGCATCCAGAGAACAAGCAAGATTACTTTCAGCCAATGAGCCGAGATAAGATGTATTGAAATCATTGGAATTTCAAGAATGATTATGACATCGCGATCTGGGCACGTCCTGTCCTGGAACTCGGATACATAACTGGGCGAAACTAGCGCTCCCGTATAATAATGCGGACAACAATGGAAACAATAGAGATTCAGTTGACAAAGGATACACATCATCTCGTAGTCAAGTAAATAATAACTACGTGTAATGATACTGTGCAGCCTGCTCTAGACTCTTGAAGGAAGCCAACCAGTTGGTGCGTGTTTAAAAGCATTTTAACGACTGCTAGAAGAAGATCGAATTATCGAGGGATTCTTTAGGATTCTCTTTGGATTCGTTGATTCCAGTGTTTTCAGGCGTCGAAGGCCACCCGGATCGTCCTGACCCGAGCAACTTCTCCTTTTCTTTTTTAAACCGGCCTAGACAGAGGAAGAATAATGTAGTCCGTGGACGAAGCGGGACGTCATTTCGTCGGCGCACTTCTTAAGAGAGATGATGTTTCCTAGCACATGACTTGGGACTAACTAGCCAATGGTAATTAAGCCGATCATTGACCTCTCTCAGCACCTTCAATTGACACACCTAATCGAGTCTTCCGTGAGCACAGTAATACCCCCACCCCGTATGAAATTAGAAAGGCATAATCGGAGCATATATCAATACGTAATACGTTGCAGTGCTGCAACCTAACCTAAAAGAAAGCAATGTAGTTACTCGCTCCCTCGCTACCGTTCGAGAAACTACAGGACTTTGGGCAGCACAGTCAAGAAAATTCGCATACCTGCAATAAAAGTAGTGCCCGGTGTATTTGCGCAAAATTATAAGATTGAACACAAGGTACGCGTGCCACATGTTGAAATTTGCGCAAAGTGCCAAAGCAGCGTAGGGTGCCTTGTTTGGCTGCTTAGAACGCACATAATCGCGACTAACTGTAAGAATAGATATTTCTGGTGTTCTGATTCCTGGAGCGGGACACATAATGAGCTGAATTAATTGAATGATTACTCGACGCAATCTCTAGGGTTGCTTGTGAAGTTGATCAAGCCGGTATTAGGCAACAATGGAGAGACAAGAAGAGCCACTATCAATGGCAGCAGCAGCCCACGTCGTCTTTTGGGTTCGGGCAGGGATGTTGCTACGGCGCACAGCGCTGCAGCATCATCCTTCGGCGGAACTGAAGGAATGGAAAGGAAGAGACACGGCAGGGCAGACACTGAGCTATCTTTGTACGAGTCTATGCGTATACAACACGTCCGTCTCCCACTGTCTGTGGTGCGTGCGTGCGTGCGTGCGTGCGTGTGTGCGTGTCTCTCCCCCTCATCCGCCGTGTTACCTTTGGCTTGATACGCTCCATACCTTCTCTATACGGTTCCAACACGGTACCCGCGATAGTGTTTCGTTTGGTTGCGTCGCCGCTGCCTTTTCCGTCCGCTGACGTTCAGTTCTACGCGCAACGGCAGAGCATAACGACACCTTCAGCAGCGGCTTCTGCCTTTATCTGTTGGGCCCCCTCGTTACCGTAAATAGTCTTTCATTGGATCTCTGACACTTTGTATTTTCAAAATAGTTTTCTCATTGATATTATTAATATTATTAATGTATAAATGAAGAAAAAAAAACAGCTAAATATTAACCTCACGCACCGTTACTCGCATGGCACCCATTATCTCGATTCTAATTAGTACAGTTACCTCAGGACAATAGACTCTTAGGAGATACGTACTTAGATACGTTGGGCTCCATAACCATAATTTAGTCTCTCGTTTCGGCTCATGGAATTATCCATTCTTTACTCTACTTTTCTTTCGTTCTCTTACTTTTCGACGTTTCATCGCGAGTGCTTATTGTCTTTTATCTGCATGCCGGCAACATTAAGTTGCGGCGATGTACAACAGTGCCAATTATCGTGAGTACTTCCTGCGCAGAATTCCTGACTGGTAATATCGGTACGCAACGGCAGACTTCAGGACACTCCCAAGACTTTCAAGGACTTTATATGCAGAATCGGGAAAGGATTGCGGCGCACATTGTTCGACGCCACATATTACGATCGATGCCGATGCGCATTCCGGTTGCAATACCTCAACGAGTGAGTACTTAACACCAAGTTCATCGGATATTCACACTGCTGAAGGAAATTAAATTAAGTGGCGTCACTGCTTGTCGATCTGTCCTAATTTCACTTTCATTTTTTTTATCATAAATGGAATAACGTCATCCAGAGAGTTTTATTGATAAATTGATTCGTGACATATATTAATAAAATAATTATGCGACAAACGCATAGAAACGAGGCCCTCTTGCAACACATGGCTCTGCCTACATTTTCTAACACCCACATTGGGGCCTGGCCTTCATCAAGACTGGTAGAATCAGTTGTGAAAACAGTCTGTACATACAGATATACCACCATCCTGCCAATATACGGGCCCTGCATGATCACGTAGGATCCCTGGAAAAGGAAAGGAAAAAGAATAGAAGGGGTGCCAATTAGATATTACGTAGTTGAAGATCAATAGATCTTACACGGTTAGTTGTGCACCGACCGGTACAACATATACATACGCATATGCTTTTGTGAGTCCCGAGATTGGTACAAGAGTTGAAACGCGAACATCGCCGAGTCCTGAAGCGAAGTGGCTTTGCACTCGATAACTTGAATTGGAATCAGACTGTACATAGTTTGACGCGTTTCAGGTTGCACGGCGAGGAGTATGAAGGCTTTGTGATCGTCACGCCGTGAATCGGTCGAGGGAGCAACCGTGAACAAAGGGCCCCAGGACCTCGGCCGGAAATGGTGTTCAGGGGTACGTTGCAGACAGACGAGCCTAGGGATGCGCCACGACTCGTCAGGATGGCACCGCTGCGCACCAGTCGTCTCAATGAACAAGGTGCCAGGACCCAGTCGTATCTGGCGCAACACATCGACGAGGAAAATGCCAAGCTGATCGAGGAGAGGCGCTTGAGACGCGAACGGGATATAGAAACGGTCGAAAGAGTCATCCTCAGGAATACCGGGGTGAAGGTCGTTGGCGTGCCTAGACTCAGGAATATCAATCAAATTCGAGAAACTGTCTTCGTCGACTCTTCTGTGACACCCATAGAACAGATTGGCAGGAACAGTAAAGTGAACAGGCCGCACTCGGTTGCCCTCGGCCACCAAGTGGATCATGGGCTAAAAAATAAAAATTTGAAAAATTCGAGAACTCATTCTCAAAGCAGTATGCTGGCGAATCTCAAGGACCTCGAGAGACTCAGAACGACACCGTCCTCTTCGCCGGAGAAGACCTTGAAACCGAGTAGGAGCCAGGATGCACCTTCCAGGATCGCTACCTTCTCGGGAAAGGAGAGAATCGTTCAGAAAAAAAACAATGATAACTCTAGGATATGCTCGGATATATTTAGGATACAACAGATGCTTCAAGATTCTGGAAGTGAAGGGTCCAGGAGGTCAAACTTGAAAAATTCAAAGAATCAAAGGGATCTCGAGGATGCTGAGAGGAAGAAGAAACTCTGCCCCGAGACGAGCAGGACTAAATTGCTCGCACAGAAGATAGCGGAAGCATCCAGGAACAATAAGGATATCTCCATCAAGGAGAAACTCAGGGATAAGGCTATCTCGAGGACCCTGCACTTGACAAAATCCAACAGTCCGACAAAGGATCAGCGTAGAAACGAGAAGGCCGAGAACAATGACATATCACAGACTCTGAATAGTGAGAAATTTTCGACATATAATAGGAATACTTGCACAAGCCTTTTTGAGAATGAGTACGCGAAGAGGTCCATGTTGGATTCTGTTGGCCCAACTGAGAATGCACAGCATCCTCAACCGCCCGCGCGGCGCAAAAGAGACTTCAGAACAGCAGAGCCAGAACAAACGATTCTGGAGTTTCCAAATATGTCGAGCGGTGTCAAGGAGGAGGACAGAGCCAGGAAGACGTTAGAGAGGCCAGATATCCTGGAAGGACTACTTCAAGAATCCAACGAGCAGCTGAAGGACTTGGAGGCCGATATAAATCGACGTGGGCGTCCGAGAAGTCACTGGAGAGGGTTCGTCCAATCCATGAGGTTGCACGACGTGGATCTTCACTCTGACAGCGAAGAGCAGTCGAAAGGTAAGGTTTTCATAAACCAAGAATAATACACTATATATTGGACAAAGGGGATTCGAATAAAGAACAAGAAGAAGAAGACAAACGGCTGCGTTCTCTTGGAGAGATCAAGGGAGAAAGAAAAAATGGCCTAAACGGCATTCTCGTGAGAGAAAAGAGAAAGATGGAAATCGGATCATTGGCAAAGGTTAAGAATGATTGAAAGACACGCGTGGACCTTAGACTAGGAACCATGAATTCCTAGACTGTACTCGCCCCTATTTTTGGGACCCCATGAACGCGTTACTGTGCTGGCCCAGGTCAGGGTCCCTCAGACCCCAGCATATGCGCACTCCGCACATATGGCTCTGGTTAACAGAATTGGCTGCGGGCTTATGTCAGCTTGGAAAAACCTTTTACCGTTGAGCCAATAGTTTCTCATTTGTTCTCTCTTTCTCTTTCTCTCTCTTTCTCTCGCTAAGTAAGACCCTAGCGCGGCAGTGCTCAACTAGCAAGGGCGTAATGCATCAGTAATGTATTATGCATACATACACATAGATTCTTAATTGTAGACACTAGACAGTGACTCTCAGCAGGAACAAGAGTCTCAGGGTTATCGCGTTGCTGAGTGACTAAATAGCTGATAACGCAGGAATCCGAGTATCTCGGGTGAGTTTCGTGGAAAGAAAAAAAAAGTTCATTTCGATAGTTAACACTGATTCAAGCTGAAAATTAATTGATCGATAGTGTAACCCAAAAGCCACGTTCAAACGATCAACTCCCTCGCATGATAATTTATATATGTACTATAAAAAGCGCGATAGTTTACCAAATAGAGGGTACAATTATCATTATTATATGAACGATTCAATCGGCTCCTATTTCTTGTACATAGTTCATTTGTGAATGACAAGAAAAAGGTGGTCCAAAAGAAATGCTAAATACAAGAGTCGAATGACGGTATGAGAACGATCGGCAATCGAAGGACACGATTGTTGCGTCTCTTGTTATCAGTCGTGGGCTTATCTTCGGTTCTCTCGCAGCCCTTATTGCCCTTGAGTCTACGCCCTAATATTGATCTGCGGTTCCTTGGTAGTCCCCACCATCCTGGTACAGTCTCGGCACAATGAAATATCCCCTCTGTCCACAGTCGACCATATGCCTGATGCTTGATGCTCGCCAGTACAAACGTAGCTGTCAAACCGTTAGCACATTCTCCACCACTTTACTCCTCTCTCTCCCCCTCCTCTCTCTCTCTCTCGCTCTTTCACTCTCTCTCTCTATCTCTCTCTCTCTCTTTCTCTCTTTAGTAGTTTACCGTGCTACCGCCACTTCGTTCGTTACTTCGCTTCGCTCTAATCCGCGGAACCCCGGAGGTATTTTGTTGTTTCACTTATCGCCGACTAACGTGGAGCAGCCCTCCCTCCGCCCTACCCGACCTTGTCGGCAGTGTCCATTAGAATTTCCTACAAAAGAATAAATAAAACCATCGCCTAGCGTAATTAACTTCATTCCCTAATTCGCACTATAATTACGGGGATAATATTCTTAGGGTGACTCCGGTGTGATGTGACTGGGATACTTCACTTGCTGGACAATGGTCCTATGCGACGTCTGCGATAAAGGTAGGGATAACTGATTAATGATTAATTAGGGGATGCAGGGTATTGTTGTAATTTTATATATAATGTATGTAAATTATGCCAAAGGCTATACCTATACATATAGACTTTGAGGTAATTGCGTCCAATATGTATATTTTTGATAAGAATGTAGCTGGCAATATACGGTGTCTGTTATACCAACGGGAACTTTGTATTTCTCTATCTCTCTCTCTCTCTCTCTCCACGATGGTGCATTCTTTTATTACATTTGCACGTGCACTCTGGCAAGCAACGATCCTCGAACTCTTCTTCCTGTAGATAAGAAAGTCTCGGTACAGTAAGATTCTGTTAGATACTACACCGATCGGCAGATTAAGCGGCTTTTCAGATTAAACCTCGCGCGCTTAATTGTCATTTAATCGAAACTCTCCGTCGGTAACGCAGATCGATCGGATATCGACGAATCCCATATTCATGGATTCTGATTCTTATCCTCCTTCCGTCTCTCTGAGGTTCTCCAGGAAAGAAAAAATGACTCGCACCAAAAGTTGTGTTGGCAGTAAATAAAAAAGGCTCGAACAGAGAAGGGAGAACGGGCCAATCGTAGGTACGAGATGCTCGGGTGAGCGACAAAGCGGAACAATGCGTTCGTCTGTTCGTATGCGTGGCGATTCGAGTGTCGTGACGAAGCGCCAGCTTATCGTGCGCGCACGAAAAAAGGCACAGAGAAAAGAGACGAGAGTCGAAGGGAGAGTGAAGAAATAATATGGAACAGCTTATCGAGGAAAATACAAGAAGAACATGTACCTCGGCTGGATTGCTTGGCCTCGCTGCTTTTCGATACAGCGCAGGGAATCGCCTGAGATTCGGTGTCAACGAACTTCTTCTTACGAGGAAAAATGATTAAGCCGAGCCATCCGAGACGCCGGCATCCGTCGTTGCACTCGTGGATGCATTTGGCGTCGGTCAGGGAGACGCGATGTTGTTGCGGAGCAGTGACGTAACGCATGAGTTGAAATCCCCAAGACAATAATTATAATATTGCCGGTACCACTTTGGCATCTTTCTAGGTGAATTGTAGGATCGATGGAGCTGAAATGTTTTTAATACCTGCGGGATCCTTTTTAAGTTTTTATGTAGCGCGCAGCATCCACGATAGGGTCGCTCGGCTAGAGCAAGTATTATAGGGGTTGCCCAGGTGCATGCGGGACACTCCCCATATATGTATAGCTGTAGTATACGTATCCCATAGACGCCTGCAGCGAATCTACAAAATTATTTATGTAGCTCCTAGACTACCAGTGATATACTTTTTATTCCTCGTATCTCTGCGTTACGTTTACACGTGTCTATTCGCAAGCGTCGCGATGCCGCCGTTTCTTCTAATTGTTCTATTCACCTTCAGGAAATCGATGACAATTAATTTCTCAGGAAATGAAAATTCGATTTTACTGTTTTATGCTCATTGCCCATACGGGTTCTGACTCTGTAAACGATGGCAGCGTGTCAGTGACCTTTGACACCCGCTACGCACGACCCGCACGTAAATATTACGCAGGCGTACGCGCACGCACACACAAGCGCGCGCGAGCGCGCAGATAGGCTACACAGTCCTTAATCGCTGTGACTAACTCGCTGCTTCATTTTCCATGCACATAAACTCACGTAAGAAGTTGATGCTCCCCGGAATATCAATTCGCCATCGGCCTCGCGTTGACACCAGCTCGCATCCCGCAGCAACTGCAACATTATTGGAAATCATTGAAATCACAGAGAAAAAGATGAACGCTTGTACCTACATATTTTAAAGAAAAAGAAAAAAAGAGAATCGTTGCGAAATTTAATTATCATCGGTTATTTTATTTCAAAATGGTAGTGACCTATTATTCAATTATAAATTAAATAAACATTTAATTTTCTCATGCAGTCTCATAATGTCCTACTCGCAATCAATCCTGCAGCGCGTTGCATCATTAAAATTAATTGTTCACCAATAAATTAAAGCATTAACCCTTCTCGATGTAACTAAAGCTGTCTGCAGCCACACGTTTATGCTGATTCGACATGCGTCAATATCTCTCATGCTGCTAGCAACCATAACTGTCAAAAACACAGAAAATTTACACACGTCAGCCGACTAATCAGCATCGCGGAAATCGAGATCATCGTTCGAATCTTTTCGATAGATTTGATGACCTCCCTTTTTTATGAATCGAGGAATATCCACGCGATGGCTTTACACACGTGTTCTTATTTATGTGGCAAAGCATGCACGTAACCGTGAGAGTTGTCAAGTTGAATCGCTACACCGATACCAGACTATCCTATGTGTTCACTGACACCGCTAGGTATCGATACGTTCTTGGGAAGCCACTTGCACAAGGTCATTGACGTATCGTCCATGTATTGGTACCGTATTATCACTCGATAGCTTATCTCATCCGCGTCCATCCGCACCAGAGAATTTAACACGCAAAAATAATTGAACGCCCTCCGCTCGTACATACGTATCGCGCATGCAGTCGATGTGTCATATAGTCATCTTGAAATCAGTGCGTCGCTGCGCTGCTGAACACTTCTCTCTCGTACGTCGCTGCCTTGACGCGCTGTGACAAATGCGACCAGTAACTTCTATTTTCATTGAAAATCTATTCTTCTTAATCGACCGCCTATTGCCTGGATGTTTAAAGCGAGAGCAGGACACCTTGAAGAATGCTTTTAGCCCGTGCATGTTCGCACAACGATCGAGTAACTGTATGCAGACAATGGCCGAGGCCACTCGGTGCGCATCGTTGACTCCAATTACGCGAAAGGTTCTCATTTCAAAGTTATCCCGAACGGGACTCACGGAGGACTTTGTATACGGAATATTTATGGAAATTTTATTGGGAATTGTACGAAGCATCTGGAAACTAGTAGGATTGCACTCTGTCCGAGAAAAATAACTACTATATCTATACGTCCTATCTGCTGTGAACGACGTGATCCAGGATTCCATTGGGGGTCAAGAATTGCTTCACCAGCGACTCCTTCTGGTGGAATCATTCAGCGCGAGTATCGACAGATTCTAGGGGTCTGCTTGAGCTTTCAGGTTGATAAAAATTGATAAAGGTTGATAAATCGTGGAATTCGTGACCTTTACGTAATGCACTGTTGTAATGCACAACTGTGAGTTGTGTCTAATGGAAAGAAAATTCTCGTGGGCTGATCTCATGCGGTTTTGCACTGTTATTATGTATAGTAACGCGCATGAAAACTCACTTTGAATTCGTAGAGACGCAATCGCTTTACGAGCGAGGCAAGCCGGCTTCATAGCTTTTTCTTTGCTTGCAGTTATAGACTTCGCCCTTTGACTCTTGACTTGGTGCCACGATGCTATTGTTTAAAACCAGATGCTAGGAGCGTTTCTAATTGCACTGTAGCGCGCAATTACATAGACTGAGCGTCTTTAATGGTATCCAGCTTGTCGACTCAGTGCGGTGAGGTAAGAGAGGAGACTGGGCGGTGACTGCCGACGTGCCTTGATACGTGTGCGTGCAACGCAGCAAGCACTACGGTGCGAGCGAGACGTCAAAGAGTCGCTGTGCGTCCTTTTTGCGCAGCACGAGTGGGAGCGAGACGGCAATACGGTCCCTGAGTCCTACTTCGGAGCTTGGTGGGGCATCATTGTCTCCGCTCGCTATAAACAGTATATGTCTGGAACACTTGTTTTCTCTCTCTCTCTCTCTCTCTCTCTCTCTCTCTCTCTCTCTCTCGCATTAACGCTAGCTAGCCTGGGCGACAAGATAGGAGAAGAAGAAGAAGATGTTACACTCATCCACACCGCACCGCGTCGACAAGCTGAACGCCATTAATGACGCTCAGTGTACACACGTTAGTATACATACATCTCGCATGGAAAGTACTACTGTGTGTAACAAATAGAGATATCGATACCTACGGGCATTGGTGACAGTGATTATTTTTAATGCCGACATACCGATGAATCATTTTGCTGTTATTGCGCCTCGGCTGGACACGTAACAAACGCAAGGCGCACACAAATGCACATGTAGGACCGCCTTGGTGTTCGGCCGACCGTATTCAATGAGAAAGGAAATGAACAGCTGAAAGATTTCCTTATCAGCGGAATAAGTATTTCTGCTAAAATCGATATAACGTCCGATAAGCGTAAAATCACTTACGGTTACGCTCAAACGACAAAGAAAGTCCATTTGAACCGTGAGTGATTATATGCGAAAGCGTCGAATGTTCGAAAATTAACATGTCGGCTATGGACGCAATGCACAATCACGGTCTCACACGATCACAATTATGATTCGTACGCTGATTACCGTAGTTACTGGCTCTTTGAATCTGACATGAGTGAAGGTTGGTCAAAGCATGCCTGTTCGCGCAACAGTCTAGTCGACAAACGAGACGTGTCGCGCACACAGTGTGTTTACATGCAGTGCAGAGAAGCCTGACGCGCACATGCGTGTGTGCACACTAGCCACACGTCGAAACACGCACGCACGCACTATGCCTCGTGCTAATATCCTGCCGAAAGACGTCAGCCCGTGCAAAATACATTACCTCTCTGGCCATGTGGACACCCGTGCGTGTCCCTTGACGCGCGCTACGCAGGAAGACGCACACACGCACAGGCACGATCCACCTCTGCCCGGTAAGCCCGTAAGTCTATCGAAGAATTGTAAAAATGCGCACAATTACCCACGCGCATGCGCACAACCTTAACGTTCTCAAATTCATCCATAGAGTCGAGAGAACGAAAGAGAAGGTCCCAACGTGGTCCCAACGGTGGTTTTCAATGGGGTCCCACAGCCACACGTGCGCCCCCACTGGTTTCTTCCTTTTTTCTCTCATGCACCGAGAAGGAGAGAATACAAACAATGAAGGGGAATACACACAGATGCAGTCGTGCACTCGTGCACTCGTGCACTCGTCTACTTGGCTCTCGAGCAAGGAGGAAGGGAAGAACGTTGAGGCCGCACTCGGGCCGCACCGAATGCGTGCGGCGCCTCTCAGTGATCGCGCGACGTTCAGGTCTCGAGCAGTGCGAAGCCCTTTGCGTTCTTCTCCGCCTCTGCTGTCTCACTTACTCTCGCTTGCTCATTCACGGCACGTTTCCATCGCTGTCGAGAGATCTGGGATAAGAGAAAAAGAAACAAATAAAATAAAAGAAGAAATTGCGTCTGTGGTCAAGACACGAGTCTATAATGCTCGCCTACATACTTGGTTTTGCCTACTTTTATGCCGAACTGTTGCGCCTGGAGATGCAGATGGTCGTCCACCCAGAGGAATATAAGCTTTCGAAGTTCGTCATCTAAAGACACATTTTAGCGACAGTCCAGTCGTCAGTGAATGCCAATTTCGTAATTTACCATTCCTACTATGAACTCCGACACGAGTGACAATACGCGAGGCCTCCTGGAATGTCGTCCGAAGTACACTCGAGGATCTCTCGAAGGCTGGAATTCTTCTTTCATCTGCAAAAGGATGTGTCCCTGCTGTTCGGTGTGCGTGGTGTGCGTGGAGCGTTTGGAGTGTGTACATACAGTGTATTCCAGCGCCTAAGTGAAAGTCAAACGTTTTGCAAGTTGACTTTCCGGTCTAACAATGAGAATCATTATGACGAACCCTACCACGGGATTTGCTTCACCGGCTTCGAAAGAATGTCTCTTGGAAATTGCGCGTCTTAAAGTTCACAGGGAAAAGATCTGTTCCTTCCGAATTTCTTCGTTTTCTTTGACTCCTTGGACCATTTTAGTTTCTCATTCGTTTATCGTTATCGAAAATTCCTAGCCTGACGCTTCTCAATATTGTATCCGAAAAGTTATTTCCCTTGACCGTACATGACAACTACGTTATTGTATCGTTCAAATGGCGACATGCTGAAACACTCGAAGACTTGGAAACTTGAACATTATTCTATCATGGAAGCCATACTCAATTGTAATTGATTTTATTGGTCCGATAATGTATTATCGAAAACTCGCAAGAAGCGTCGTAACGATTGCCCTAATATTTTAATTATTTATTTTACAGATCTCAGTCTGTGGAACAAGAGCATTAGCCAAAGATGGCGAAAGCTACGAAGAAGATGCTCCGTTCAAGAAATTTCGGAACCTCAGGAAGCCCTTTTACAGGGTGCTTCAGCCCGAGGCATTATACAAAGCGTCAGGTCGACGCCGACCAGCCGAGAAGTCTCGCCGGCCGCTAAATCCCTTCAGGAAGGTTCCTCTCCGAAGAAGCTTCTGCAAACGAGTTCCTTACGTTTGCCCGGTAATTAATTCTTTACACTGCGAGACCCTCTGGCCAGTCGGAATACTTTTAATAAATTTAACTTGCGATCAAGTCAAATTGCTGATCCGCGTTAAAGATTAGGAATAATTCGTGCGGTGCCATCTTGATAACAATCGTTGTAGCACTTGAAACCCTAGGGAAAGCCGTTTCATGTGTTATCACGTTATCACCTTATCGAACATTCCTATCAATGACATGTATTTTAAATGCTGTGTACGGGGTTTGTCGCCATACGCCTCCCAGCAGGTGATGACGTCTTGAGCGACGAATCTCGGAATTATTTTGGTCTCATGTATTTACATCGTTTTACGTCTTAAAAATAAAAAATAGTATCTTTGCCAGTGAAGACTCTTGCCCGATGATCCGACGGTCGATAAGATCGACAGAGCCGAGCTCCGACGAATACTCTCAAAATGGGGTTAATATTTTTGTAAAATATAATAAATATATGTCGTAGGTACTGCAAGAGGTCTGTCGGAGTTTCAAAGTGTCTTGAGAAGCAAATTCAGTAAGATAAACGCCGGCATAAGAAAGAGGAAGGCCCTGAGCGTAACAGAGGTATTTCCTGGAAAAGATAATTCCTCGAGTTTCTACGTGCCAAGTCCTTTGACGACTTCCTGCAGCGATAAGTTCAGTACCTCCAGCTACGACACGGTAGAGCCGTCTTCTTTACCTCCGTATCCATTCCACGATAACTTGGGGACACTGGCCGAGAATAGCGCACCTAATTCCCCGCGTTGCAACACCGGGACGAGTGACGACTCCCGGTCGTTCACTTACAACCAGGAACAGGATTACGGCAATAGCAAGGACTATGAAAGCGTCCTATTCGCCAGGTGCTCGCAAAGACAGCGCGGTCAACTTCAGAGGAGCAACTCCGAGACTCGCGATAGAAGCACTCCCGAACATTCCTACGAAAACGTCCAGTTTCAAAGGATCCTCTCGAAGGGTTGTCACTTTGGTGGCGCCCTGTCCAGGAGCAACTCCGAGAGCAGAGAGGTTCCTCACTGTTATGAGAACGTTCACTTTCAGAGGAATGCCAACGGTAGGAATCATTCGGATTCTGGTTTCGAAGGTATACACATACCCAGGGTCGCTGCAAGGAAAAAAACGGCAGACTTCAAGGTCGGCGGACAGGTCTCCAGCTACGCTAGCTCCCCTTCCGAAGCGTCGAACAAGAAGCCGGACGATGGTCCTTCTAGTCTGGGCGCTGCTGATCAACGTAGCCCTAGTAAGAAAAGCACACGCAGAGTGAGCAGCCGCAGCGTGGCCAACATACCCAGCACCTCGGGGAACGCTCTGAAAACGTGGCAGGTATGGAACTCGTGTAGCGATTAGCCAGTAGTAGATCTTTATGAATTTTAATCGGAAATGTCATTCCTATCAGGGTCTCCAGGATGCCGACGAGGGTCTGAATACTGATTCCGAACTGGAGGACATCGACGAGAATACCGAGGGCGAGGAATCACGGTTCTGCACGCTTCCGCGTCCCGGAAAAGCCGGCGCTTCCTTCACCATACTCACCGCCAGGTTCATCAAGGGACCTGGACACAAGGGTCTGGGCTTTAGCATCGTAGGCGGCACCGACAGTCCTCGCGGGAACATGGGAATATATGTAAAGACTGTGTTTCCAAACGGACAAGCGGCAGAGCTGGGCACCGTCAAGGAAGGTATATATTGGCACAATGAAGATTTTAAGGGAATTTATGAAAATTTACCTAACAAGGATCCGTTTCTCATACTGGACATCCATATGTATTTCAGGCGATGAAATTTTGTCTGTAAATTCGAAACCTCTTCATGGCATGACCCACGCCGAAGCCATAGCCGAGTTCAAGTCGGTCAAAGCCGGTGACGTGGTTCTTCATATCGGACGTCGCGTGCCAAAACGGAAACGAGAGTCCCTGACGCTTCCGCCGGCAGCTCCTACGTCACGTCCGACTGTTAAGTGAAATAACAAGTGCGGCGGAGTCCGTCGAGCTTCGCTCTTAAAATGGGAATCAGTGATGAGAATTCGAAATTGATACCCCATCGACGAAATTTACCATTGACGGTATTAAAGGCATCTTCCATTACCACATTTATTCCATTAGCGACTAAGATTTATATCGAATGAAAATTTATCGTAAGTTAAGTATAGATTCGAACAAGAGAAATCGATATAAGCGACAACAGAAGCAAAGAGGTAGTTAACAGATATGAAATTCAGTCGTAAATATACGCATCAAACCAAATGCTCTGGAACTATAAGAAATTTTATAAAATGATTCAGGGAATTTGAATTTTTAGACAAGGACGAAAATAAAAGGTTCAAGAAATAGTATCACGGGCGCGAATCGCTGTATCAATTAATATATACATTCGTAATCTGTATAGTAAGCCGTAAGATATATATACATATATATATATATATATATTCGCATATACTATATACCTATGCATATCTCCTTGACGAAGGACCTAAGAAAGCGATGCCGTCGCGTATCAATCCAAAGCCTCTCGAGAGTTTGATATTATTTTTTTACTCACAACTTTCTTAGGATTCTCTATCTATATCTTGCACTCACATATCCTACAGCGAGCATCAAAGATAATTAAACGGAGCAGCAGCAGGGACAAATTCTAAAGAGGAATACGGGAAAGAAAAGAAAAATAAAAGAGCTAAACCAACGCGAGAGATTCACTCCAAAGACGCAGTCCAAAAATATTTTCTACTAACGTATGTTATACAGTAATAGTGAGACTATATAAGGAAGAAGAAAGTGAAGGAAAGATTAATCACGAGAAGGTGTAAGGGAAGACCGCACAGGCACGAATGAACAAATTTAGTAATATATTAATGAATAATATATAGTAGTTTTAATTGGTATTTTTTAATAAATTAATGGGAGACCATCATGGCGCGGATCTTCGACTCTTTTTCTCTTAGGACAAAAATCTTTGTTTGGCGCATCTAGTCGACTTCTAAGATCTTTCTGGCTTTCCAAAAGCTTTTCTTCGGAGCTTTAACAAAAAGTTATATCGGGAATACACCTAAAAGTATATGTAATATATTTTAATATCAATATTTTTTGAAATATATGTATAAATGCGGGAATGACTTAACGCTCAAAGGATAATGGAAGAAAAGGGAGAACGCGACAAAGAATACAAGCAACGATAGAAGATGTTTAGTTTACTGCAGTATATTGTCCCATAGTATGTTCCGCTATTTGGTACGATACCTTATAGATATTGTGTTACTCGTCAATGGGATTCACGACTATCTACAGTTCTATACCCATATCTGCACGCTTTATTGAAATTTCAGGCTCCTTGTTCGAGCGCACCGAAAGAAGAAGAAAGCAAAGAGAGGGGAAAGATCGAAATAACTAATATTAATTGTCCTCCTTGCGATCTTAGAATCTAATTCTTTAATGTTATTCTAGTTATGAGACCGAATCAAAACTCGACAAGAAAAAAGGTATCAACGATAAGAGCTCTCCAATTTTGCGAAACAAAGCAGAATGCATCGCATCCGAATGACCTCGCGGTGTGGAAATGCGAAACAGAGATTAAATACAGAAACAGAAGAACCAAACCGAACAAAGCTATGGATAGTAATAACAGTAAGAAGTGTGAAAAATGAAAAACGAAAAAGTTCATGTGAAATGCAATACTTTTCTAATTTAAAAGGAAGCGAGCGTACTATTTACAATCGTCGGATATACATATGAGAATATACATGTACACTAATTTACATATACTATAAATATATATATATATATATAGATATATTTTAGAATTTTTATTGGTTGAATAACGTACAGGTATCATATATGTATATATTGAAATGTATACACTTTATTACGAGACGATGAAATATTTTCGTGGTACTTTCCCCGTGAATGTGAGGGCGAGAATAAAGTAAACAACAAATACTACTCGTTACAGTGTTGAGATGCACCCGATGCACCCGATGCAATTGTGAAAACGTGCAACTCCAATGATATCGAGAATACACTTAAAAATATTGAATTAAGGGATTCGAAGGGAAAGAAATATTAAAAAAAAAAACAAGAGACGAGGAACAATAAATAATTATTAAAAAGCACATGTGTAGGACGTGATATCATTTGGAGGAAAGCAGAAATAAAAGAAAGGGGAAAAATAATTGTCAAAGATATCTTGTGTGTTTGCGCAAAGTGCACTATACGTCCTTAGGACCTGGACCTCGTGCGACATACACGTATCTGAGCCGACTGTACACATCCTTGCACATCCGTCAGACCTCGTTGACGTGCTGACGAATGTTGTAGGCACGACCACCTCTTCGGGATTCCCTGGGGACAATTCCAAGTGCATCCTGCTCCTGCACCCGTTCTTGCGCCTGCTCCTGCGTCCTGGGGGCCGACGAGGTCAGTGTCTCGACAGGATCCGAGTAAACGAAGTACGTCTGCCCTGCGCCAGGAACTCCGATCTTGGCCGACTCCTTTAGGATGTTGTCCTGGGCACTGAGCAATTGCTTGAACCTCTCGTCGCTCTTTTCCTGCTGCACTTGGGCCAGCTGTCGACCTGAGCGGGAACCCGAACTCTCGGCTGCGCGACTTGCCGAATGACTCTCCTGCTCTGAATTCTCAGCAGTCAGATTTAGTTTGGGATTCAGATTCAGACCCAACCACTGTGAAAACATGGCTATTCCCTGTTCAGCACTTGCTGAGACGGCGGCTATGAGTTCATCCGTATTCAGGACTTCCTCCTCCTCGTCAGGCGCTGCGGTCGCATCTGCAGCTTCCTGAATCCTGAGCGATCAATTGAATTTTTTATAATCCATAATCTGCCCCTCCTTTCATCTTCTTCTTCTTCGAAGATGAGAATCTAGATCCTAAAAGATTAAAGCTCCTATACTTACACAGCTGACTCTATCTGGTGCACCGCAGCCTGATGGAAGTTGAAGCAGCCAATAGGATAAGTAGCCTGAGCTGCTCCCAAGAGTGCAGGTTCTATGACGAGGCACCCGTCGTTTCCGGAAGCGGCCTGTTCAACGGAAGTGAATCGTGCGCATATTTGCGCCAGATCGGCAAGAAGATTCATGCAGGTGGGTTTGTTAGCTGCGTTTACTGTAATGTCAAAAACTCTCTAGTATTGCACTGTAGGACTAATCGTAGGATAAATTTAACGATCTCAAACGCGTTACCTAGTTTTATCGTGGCGTTGTGGACCTCGTTGTCACCGTAGCTTAAATTTAAGGACACGTTCTCCTCCTTATACTTGATATTCAAGCAGGCCGGTCCGCCCAAGTCGATGGTCGTGGTTAGATTCAGGTCGACGCAGCAAAGACATCCCGATGGTTGGCAGAGACACTTTGACTGAGGTTTACTGCTGGATCTGCCCTGGGCCACGGGCAATTCCCAGGAGAGTAAAGTCTCTGAAACGATAATTAAAATAAAAAGAGAAAGAGAGAGAGAGAGAGACGCAAGAGGTGTTCTCCAAAACTGCTGCAACTTTCTTAAAATAAATATTCTACTTCAGTTACTCTTCTTCTGCGTCTAATAAAACTTTGTAATATCAGTCGAGGGATTCGTGCGATTACGCGACGTGATCGACATCGTTATTAAGAAAAGTCGTGACATTGCCAGTTATCATAACTATTACCGACTGGCAACGAGGAACCGTTCAGTCGCCCAATAAATCACTGTGACAAGGAAAAGGTGAATAAACGTACATTAAGTTGACTAGTATCGAAATAATATAATAAAGCTTTTGATAATTATCTTTTGGCTCTTCTATTCAATAAATTTGAAGAAAGGACAAATAGCGATACTTGACAGGTTGAGAAGATGCTCACCCAGCAATCCCTCCGAGGAAACGGTGACGAGGATGGCGCAGATGACGACGAGCGCCTTGATAGCCCACATGATAAGACGTATATCCAATTTGTCGTTCGCGATGTGTCGTTCCGGAGAATTAGACTGGCCCTGAATTAAAGGAGACAGGAGCAAGGAACTAAGTAGGTAAGGTTGGTGGCCGAGAAAAGTCGAAGCAGGAAGTTGGGGAAGAATTAAAGGATGGCGAGGAGCGGAAAGAAAGGAAAGAGAGGAGAAGAAGGATAAGGGAAAAAGAAAGAAAGAAAAAAAGAAAAAGGAGGAAAATAAGAAAAGGACGAGGAGGCCCTAGAACGCGCACGCGCACACGGTTTTTCGGCAGAACTACGTTAGAATCGCCGAGTGTCAAAACGAAAAGTGGATGATGGCCCCGGACGGCGGAGATCCAGCCGGGCAAGGAACAAGCTTAAATCTGGCCAGATGCCCGGCACGCGACGCACATACGCGATCCTCTGTCTCTCAGGTGGAAAGGCGCACTTCCATTGGCCGATTAAACTCGGCGACGATGCCCCATTGGCGGTCCCAGGAGGCGACGGGCAAGGAACCTCATCTGGGTGACCGGGTGACCCCCTTTTCGTGTGCTCAGAGTCACAAGGCCCTGTCTCTTCTCTTGGGCCTCGTCGGTGGGCCCTTCCTCCATAACCGACTGCACTTGCTGCTGGAAAGACGTCGCTCTAACGAGTCCAGTTCAATCTCTTATGGAAAATATTGTCCTTCCCGCTCGGTGGGAAATTCATGGGAGGCAAACGCGTGCACGTTAGCATCCGCAGTTCGCAGTAGAATATTGACAATGTTGAAAATTGCCTCTTTAATTCCACGTTCGGTGCGCAGTTGCCTGTCGAGTTTCGCAGGAGATTATCTTGTGACAGAAGTATCTAGGCTATCCATTATATGCTCGCACGTGCACTTATTCTTCTTGGGACTTGAGTTCTTATAATTCTGATTGACCAGGAAGATGACGAAGCGTGCCAACCATTTTTGTTAGGAAGGCGTCGCTCCTTCTCCAACTCTGACTCCCCCGCGCGAGTGCGACCGATGCGACCGATGCGACCGATGCGACCAAGATACCAGAGGAGGCAACGTCGCGACATAGTGTGTCGCACGCGGCGTCAGACCCACTGGAAAGAAAAAGAAAGGAAAAGAAACTCAAATTTCTAAACTATCGTCCATTGTATTCAAATTTTTCACCACACGATCCTGTTTAGCTTCCTCTAGCATTCACATCCGGTCCTATTAAACTTCCTCCGGAGAATCGATCGACGCAAGGAATAGCCATTTCTCGACTTTAAAACCACAGGAATTTTCAGTAGCCAGACTCAGCCGTGAATTCATGCCGATTGGCTCATTCGGTAACGAGTTTTCTGGGTTCTGGTAAATAAATACAAAATACATAAAACGATGTACGTATGATATCAGTTATTCCAATTTTCGATGAGGATTCGTTGATAATCACAATGGATACAGAAAATACAAAAGTTCAACGAAAATACGTGTAACGATTCTAATTGATATTCCGGCCAAATCCGATGAGTGTTATACCATAGAGTTACGTAAAAACTCGTTGAACGATTTGACCCAGATTAAAGGATGTCCTTATTTTTTTTTCTTTCTTTTTCCTGAATGGCCTTCGACAATTTAGTGCCTTTAACGTTCATCGACTCATCTCCGGGACGACCTACGAAATTTCTTCTGGCGATGCACTCGATTATCCCTACGCGACTTCCTGGTGGACGTGGGCGTAGCGCTGGGAAAGTGTTGACCAAGGTAAACCACTCCTGGAAGCTACTTTCTTTGACCCACTGAGCGGAGAAAGGCCACCTTTTTTTATTGACCACCAAAATACGACATTGACTCGGGTTTATTTATAATTTTACTTGGAGTCTTTCGCGGAGACGCGATGACGAGTCCCGGAAATGGCAAAGTTCTCGAAGCATCCTTTGGCGATTCAGAGTCCCTTCAAAGTCGTCCTCGCGTACACGCTGGCAGCTGTACTGGACTAGAATTAGCATCAGGGAGACGCGTCCCTTCGATTGGCACATTCGACCCGGTACAATCGCACCTGGGTACAAGCACATCTATGACACAAGTGCAGTCGAACGGCTCATCTTGCCCAAACGAACGCAGGTAATGCATCCTCACGGGCCGGATCCAGGTTGGGAGGCATTAGAATTCTTAATAACTCGAAGGGAGGTGAGGAGGAGGTGCGAGGTGGTGGTGGCTCGACCGACTTCGAAGGCGTGCTTGGAGGGAGTAAGGCCGCATCTTCAGTTGGACATTGGCCTCCGTGAGATTAACAGTCGAAAAGAGAGTCAATTGGTGATAAATAGGAAGTGCTGGATCCTCTTGTTTCAATCAGGAAACCGGGATCACCACGGTGCTGACAGTAGTTGCCTTCGAATCACTCTCAGGCAGAAACCAAGCGCGCGAGGTAAGTCACGTATTTTTAAGTAACTGAATCCAGTCGCGAGATACTTTCGTAAGGAAGAGAAGAAACGAAGCCAAGGCAGAGATACCCTTCTGCTATCCGTCTCTATAGCCGACGGTTCCGTGACTCGAGACTCCTTTGGTCCTCGAAGACGTTGGCGGCAGCATTAGAGAGAGAGAGAGAGAGAGAGAGAGAGAGAGAGAGAGAGAGAGGGCTCTAACGAGCTAGACCTCGTTAATACGTTAAAGAGCGAGAAACCATCTTTGCCTGACTTCGTGACAAAGAGTCGCAGGTAGTTGCTCAGAAATGGTTTAGGTCGGGTTAACAGTAGTGTAGTCTCGGTGCATCCAATTGATCAATTGTCATTTGACGCGTGCCAAAGCGTCCACAGTCCTACTTGACCATGTTAAGTAAGCGCTACCATAAATGATGATGGTGTGCACCAGAAGAGGAAAGTGGGGGGGAAGGCCGGTTAGGGGAGGTGGGGAGGTGGGGAGGTGGGGAGGTGGGGAGGTGGCGTAACTGCTTCCTCGATTATCCTAGCAAGTGACCGAGCGGACATGCACGACCATTGCCCATTCCGGCCAGTCTTTGACCGTGACCGTGATGTAGGTCAACCGGTCACGCCCGGCAGGTTTCAACCACGGAACTCGTACGTGTTGCCCTGAAAATACTTGGCCCAGCTAACGAAAATAATCTACAATTTGAAAAATAAATGAAATGGATTTTACTTTAAAAGAAAATGACCAGGGAACGTTGCGTTCACAATGGCTTTCATACGCAGTACGAGCTTCTAAAGTAGATGCGTCGTTTTGTAAGAAAATATGTAAAAAATACGTGACACGTGTAAGAAATTGTTAAACTTTTTCCAGAGAATAATTTCCAGGCAATATTTCTATGTATAGATTTATGGTCAGTCACGTCCAGTCCCACTGAGCCAGCATCAGCTACACTCAGCTAGAACGCAATGTTGTTCAAACGCGTCTCTCGTCACCCGTTCAATTCATTTAACGTTCTGTTTGGTGTTATCGACTGCACCTGCTCGTCAAATACACATGCACGTGCAGCACGTCGCACATGACTACGAATAATCTGTAGTTACTTGTTTGCATTTTGTTCGATCAACAGGCGTCGGAAGAAAACAAGAAGAATGCGGTTATCCACGGTTTTTGAGCTGCTGCTTATCTTCCTGCTGATAGCGTTTGCCGCCTATGCCAGAGTAATAGGTGAGCCCGACGTTTACTATTGAAACCTTATCCAATAGCTTTCAAAGTACGTGCAAACGATGGGATCACCGACAAAGCGGGAGAAAAGGATTTGCAAGTTAACGACGGCTCCATTATATTATATTTTTAAAATCTTTTTTTCTTGTTTCTTCTTCCAGGCCGCGATGAGATCACACTGCGACGTGCCGTTAGGGCGATTAATACAACAAAGGAAAGCAACATGGGCGTTACAACGATATCCTTGAAGCAAGCGACGGACAACGTTAACAAATATTGCACCTGCAACGAGAACATTTGCAACTGCTGTCGCGACTTCAATATCCCATTGGTGCAACTCAAAGGACCCGGTAATTCTCGAAAGCATCTAGATTCCATTATTTGTATTTGATATAGGTGATAAAAGTAATGAATCGTGTAGCCTGGCTGCTAAGCGAGGCCCCCCGTGCCACTTGCTATTCAGCCCCTACATGCGCTCTTTTTCCTGCTTTCAGGCTGTGCATCCTTGCAGTATCTTCAGGGTGACAACCTAGCCGTACAAATAAGCTTTGGCGACAACATACTGACGAGTAGCGTAGTCAACGGTAAGTAGACTTTGTCAATTACGGCGATGCCACGATTACGAGTAATAATTATTATTAGGACCAACGCGAGGGAGCGCGAAATATCGAGATTTTCACAAAGAAATGGCGTCTCTCGTGACGAGGTCGTGGCTGCGTGCACAGCGTACGTACACGTGCACGCTGCTAAATCTGTGACATAATATTTCAGTGTACCGTCGCTCCATAGAAATATCCGTTGTTTACCGTTAAATAGAGACCGCCGACGGGCCGCCGTTTCACAGGAACAGTAGATCAATGCAACAGACGCGCGACGCGCAGTTGGAAAAAATACGACGGATGACGATAATTACGTAGATTTCATCTCTCAAGTATATATTGTCTCTAACAGGAAGCAGCTTTCACCCTTTGTCTTTTATCTGGATAATGTTGCGTCACGATAGATATCCCTTTACCTTTTTTCTCTGTCTTTCTGGTCGGCAGGAAAGAGTCCGAAACCCGTGTGCGTTCCCCTACCCGGTGGATTTTCAAAATTCTGCGGCAGGATCTATTCAATACAGAGGGAAGCCAATAAGCATTTCAAGGCCTGTCTTGGACTGGAATTGCAATCATCGACTGAAGTCGAGGCGAGCTTGCGCGTCAGCTGTTTCAGGTGAATATGACTTTTCATGCAAATAAATATAAATATTATCCATGTCACGCAGAATATGCAATTGTCGAAATGTTTACCTTCAGATTTGGACCGGATGGCCTCAAACTGAGACCAGCCGAGCCACTTCCGGTGGTGGAATCAGACGCTAGCTCGGACGATGACGACGATGACGACGATATTTTCGGTCTGGGAGGCGATGACGACGACGACGACGACGACGACGACGATGACGACGACGACACGGAAGAGGAACCAGCCGAAGCCAATGCCGTACCAAGTTCATCGTCCAATGACGAATCTGAGGACGACGACGATGATGATGACGTTCTTGGGCTTGGGGCACTCTTCGACATCTTCTCCGGGGAAGACGATACCACTACAAAGAGGCCAAAACCTACGACACCGCTACCAATCCCGCAATTCTCGATACCCATTATAACTAAGCCTACCTCCGAGGACACTGCTGAACCGGAAAACGCCTCCGAGGATGTCGAAACGGTGACCGACGGTGAGGAGTTAAATACAGAAGCGGTGCAGGGCATAACGCATGCCGTCGGGGAGACGGACACGGAAAGTACCGCAGGAGCGACGGATGTGCCCGAAAAAGATAACGATGCTGGCGGCTCGAGTAACGAGGAAGTTGTCGTAGAACCACCAAAAGTATCCTCGACTCCTCTGAAAAAGGTTACTGGATACAAGAAAAAACCAGCCAGCGCGAACACCATAAAGGATTACATTAAAGTGAAGCCCCTAGCGAAACCTATCAAACCTGATCCAGTGAAAAATGATCAACAGGCCACCAGTCAAGAGGGGGGGGAGGAGAATCAGGGAGAAGAGGATGAAGATGACGATGATGATATTCTCGGTGCTGCTGATCTGGATGACGATGATGATGATGAGGACGAAAAGGAGGAAGTTGTCACGGATGACGGGGAGGAGGAGGAACAAGAAGACGATGATGATGACGACGACGACGACGACGACGACGACGACGATGACAAAGAGGGAGAAGAAGGGGAGAAAGAGGAGGAAGACAATCAGAAAATCAAAGACAGCAATAAAGATGATATCACTGACGAGGTGGACGAAGATGAAAAAAACGAAGAACTTGATGTTGACGAAGACGACGACGATGACGACGACGACGACGAGGAAGAGGATGCGCTTTTGGCTGCCCTGGCTCAGGATGACAAAGACAAAGCGAAGAAAGACAAAATCCAGGAGAACGAGACAGAGAATCCGGAAGAGGATGATGCTGATTATGGATTCGGATTGGCCCAGTTCCTTGCCAGGAAGAGGTCATCCAAAAATGGACGACAAAGTCGTGTCATGAGACTTTAGTGGTCCCCGTCTTACTTATCCTGATTCCTTAGGCATCATCCCTATTGCTCCCAAGGAATCTGAAAAACTTTCTGCGTTGGGCATTGTGCAAGGATTAAAGCTTTGCTCACGAATCAGGTCGTTGATCAAGGACTGAGAAACATCCCTGGTATCAAAGGTGCGAGTAACAAGGGGTTAAGGGGGGAGGAGACCATTGTCCAACGTAGAAAGGATAAGCATCGTATGAAGGAAATGGAACTCGACTGGAACTGAATCTCAAATGACGATACGCAAAATGAAATGAGACGAGATGACGGTGGAAGAAGGAGAAGCAATTCGAGATGACTCTCAGCCATACGAAGAGAAGACGAAGAAGAATTTAGCATAATCTGCTTAGGCCTCTTTAACTTATGTTAGCTGGCGCCACGCGCTTTATTTATATAATTTATTGTCTCTGTAGTAGTTATAAATAAATGATGATGGTATGCAGACTCGGAATCGTACACGTAGAATGTAACGGTACTAGGTACCAGGACACTTCTATACCGGCGCGTAGCTACACGTGCATCCTGTTCATCTGGAAAAATGAGAATGCAAAAATTGCAATGCCGAGGCAATTTTACTCGCAATGTATATGCGGGAAATGATAAATAATGAGACTTTATTGGAATCCCAATGATTGAATTAGCAGGATGCGCGAGCGCTCATTGTATTTCCGTTGTGAAGTCGTGCCGAATTTATTGAGAATCGACTTTCTAGGGAAAGCTAATGCATAATCAATTATCCTCTCCCGAGCGAAACTGTTTGATCCTGAAATTCTTCTTTTGCACGTACCGACTCCTCCCACTTAGCAAAGCCTAAGAGCCCAAGCCTGCCTCTTTGGTTTCCGTGCGTCTCACTTTCGAGTTGTAAATCGAAGCGGAGAGTTCCGTTTTTGGCAGGATGTCCAGAAGTCCGAGGATCCCAGCCTCCCTGGCATTCGTTATCTCGTTAATTATCAAACAGGCCTGCCAGTCGATGGTTGTCAGCGCTAACGGTGAGTGACAAGATGCGGTTAGCATCAATGAACTCTAATGCGACAGTGAAATTATTAACCCATTACGGGCGCTGATTCTCCGTATCGGTTCGCGCTCCAAGTGATCCTAATTATTTTTAACTTTAGCCATAGACATCTTTAAGGCGGCCTACTATGACCCCAAGAGCGGCGTGGCTCTGCAGGGCCAGCTGGAGGACGCGGGGAGACTTCCGTTCACGAGGATTGGCTTCAGAGGACTTCCTTGCGCTTGCCAAGATCTCAGCTGTGGATGCTGCGCCGGGATAAACATAACTACGATTAAATTCGATCGGAGAGCCTGTACGAACTTCACCTATGACCCCTACGAATTCTCGATAAGAATGGACGTGACCATGAACGAGAAGCAGATCTTCAGCAACGGGATATCCGGTTGGTTGATGCTGTAGCTGGATTGATAATTAATCGAGTGGCCGACGAATAAAGCAGTTAACGTGGGAGTCGGAATCAACGTAATTGAGCTACGCGGATTGGCCCGTATAATAGAGTAGAGTAAAGTAGTGGAGAGGAGAGGAGAGGAGAGGGGAGGAGATGATAGCGCACGATCTCCGGGATACTCGCGTTTATTAAACGAAGCCCTCGATTGATACGGTGCAACACAACCAGACCGATGCTAACAATATGCTTGTTGCATTCTCCATTCTTTTTTAGCTAAAAATCCACCGCCCCTCTGCATGCCTCTTCCGTACGTCCCGGCTATTGATTTCTGCATCAGATTCTACGACGTATTTACACCAGGAAACAATTTACACGCCTGCGTGGATTTCGAAACCCGGATTGTCCAGTCCCCAGTTTTGATTTTTCATTTTGATTGCGTAAAAATGGGTTACGATGGGCTTGCCTGGATTAAGCCGGAGGGAAGTATTGCGGCCATTCAAAAACCGGGCAATGTTGCCGTCTCCGCGGAACCGGAAGTCTACGACGAGGTTCACTTTGAGCAGCAGGATCCGGAAGCGCTACTACTTGGCAACAACACGACGACACTAAGTCCCGAGGATGAGGATAAGATCGGCCAGCTAAAACTCTAATGTACATCATTCTTTTATTCGTGCTTTAACATCTTATTGTCATGCTGTCTTACATTAAAATCACATTTTTCTTCACTCCGGCATCACCAGCAAGCTTTACCGCTTTTTTTTTTATTTGCCATCCTTCTTAGCTACGAGCGCGGTATGCCCGTTGGCATTTCCTACAGAAAAAAGAATACTCTTTATTCGACTATTTTTCCTGTGCGATCCGCTCAGACCTTGTCCGAAGCTTTAAAGTCAATAATCAAGAGACATTCATGATATTGTGCTGAAAACGAAGCAAGTTTCAAAACTTTCCTAGGTGAGCGAGAGAGAGAGAGATGGGAGGAGGGGGGGGGGCAGAATGTAAAGAAGAAGATGGAGAGGGAGAGAGGGGGGGGAAGAGGGAGAAAGCAAGAAAGTCCTCGTGAGACTCGTGGTCTTGACAGTGATATGAATTTACACGAGCACATTAATCCAAGAGTCCACTGGAGCCAGGAATTTCACTGAGAACGAGGCCAATCGGTATCCGTTATTCGAGTCCAGAGTCCAGAGTGCGTCTTGACTCGCATGTCAGCAGCCCGGTGCTCTGGTGGTGTAGTGCGGCAAGGATAAGGACGCCGAGGATGGTCTAGCTAGGAGGAAGAATAATCGGTACTCGAATCTCGAATCTCGAGATAATCGGACGATATGGAACTGACCGTCGGCGGAATAATGTCTTTTGTGCACGTGGCGCTGATCCTTTTCTCTATTAACACCGCGGAACGCGTGATGGGCGAGGACTCGAAATTTCTCGGGAATGAATTGATTCGGCTTGGTAAGGATCCTCGCGCTAATCAGGATTTATCTCAGCTGGAAAGCCTCTCGAAAATCCTTAAACAGGCTAGTGGGAACTCCAGCGCAGGAGGCACTCAGGTCACGGCCACTCGTCAAGGACCTTGCCAGTGCGCATCTGGTGTTTGCGGATGCTGCTCCAGGATACTACTGAGTACCTTGAATCAAAAGGCGTGCGTTAATATCACATATGATCCTGACGAGTTTAGCTTCACGGCTAATATTCTTATGAACGACAGAATCCTATATACGAGAACGGTGTCCGGTGAGTTTATTTCATTCCTACTCGCTCTCCTCTTTTTTCTTTCTTGCTGCGTTTCTCTCTATATTAGCTCTTTGATGTCGAATTTCCGCTAGTGACCTTTGACGCGTTACCAGCATCCTTCTCGTTTAATTTTACCCAGGAAAGAATCCCAGACCGTTCTGCGTCCCGGTTCCCAGGATTCCAATAGTACGAGCTTGCGTCCGACTCTATAACGTGTATTTTCAAGGACGCAATGTCCACGCATGCGTCAATATGGAAGGCAGATTTCGAGATACGACTGTTTTCAAGGTTATACGTTTCTCTTTGAATACACAATAATTAGCTGCCCGTCGTTATTCCGCTTGTGCTTTCTTCATTCCTTTTATCCTTTTTAGATTGGACTCGACTGCATTAGACTGGGTGCCAATGGGGTGGCAGTTGTCAAACCTGAGGACGGCGGTGGACTTGGACAGATTCAATTTCTCCCGGGTGACGACGATGAGAACGACGACTATGATGGAGAAGACGATGACGACGACGATGACGACGACGATGACGAGGACGAAGACGACGACGATGACATTCTTGATTATTAAATGGATATCCAGGGAATTGTCATCGGACAATGAGATGTCTCAAACACGATGCGTGGTGGTTATTGAACTCGAAGACATTAATGGACCAACAGCATGACTTTGGGCCATTGAGAATGATAACTAATGCTGCTCAAAATACCAGATAATCCCGTCCGACCTTCGATATGAATTTCTTATGATGCAATATATCGGAAGCTTGGCAACTGTATTTATTCATCTCCCACGACCTGCCGAGGTGCCAAAAAGCACAGTTGCGTGTGCAGTCTCGGCTCCTTATAAAATATTTATTTAATTAATACATAGAGAGTATGTATCGTATTTCATAATAAAGTGAACATTTCACAGTATATATTTCTTTTTCAATGGAAAGGTGAAAATCCTTCGTTACATATTTTCATCAACATTCTTTTCTTTTTTATTCTCTACTGCCAATCCCATGGACCACTAGCACTACGAGGACGTCCTTCAGGCTGATGTAAGAGGTCATTTCATATATATTCAATCTCGAAGACCAAGTTGTCAATGAACTCCAGCATGACGACCCATCTCCAGATCCTCTCAATGCCACTAATGCATTCGCCCACGAGTCCAGGAACGTCTTGTCCAGTGATCAACAGGTTCTCTAGATGCCTCACCTCGTAGAAGATCATTTTAGCGCGCGCGTTTCTTGCACTAAACGACACGGATCTATCTCATGACACTAACAACCAGTGATCTGCGACCCATAAGCCTCGCTCCTAAGCTAAATTGAATTTGATAAGGCTTATCTGTTAGTTTGGATTTTACGTCAAACGCAGAGCTTTGCGCTTGCAACAGAACCGAGCGGGTTTTGTATAGATATACCTAGGTAAGCGTTGGAAAGCCATGTCGAAAATCAATCTTTTTGTTTATTGAGAGTCTCTCGTTCCCCTCTTTTGCCCCTCCCCCCACTCACCCTCTCTCCCTCTTGCTAGAATTCAGCCGGAAACCATGTATTTTTCCAATATTAAATATACATCTACAATCCCGTGTAACTCGTGTATTTCAATAATAACCGGATACCAGGAAATGTTGTATCAAAACTCGTATGTGCATCAATTTCGCCCACGATACCCAGCAGCTCGCGTTCGTCATTGCGTTCTTTGAGGGTAGGCGAAGTAAAAACTCAGACAAAAAATAACGGAAGCAAAAAAATTCTTCACGAACACGAACAAACTTGGCCAAGACCTTGTGCCACTATCTGGTCCTGATAATACCGCATGTTTCCAGGAATGTATCTAATTTCGCTTGGTTCCCATAGTGACCTGCTGCTACGCGTGGGCTGCTGGTCCCACCAATTTGAATAACATTATCCAGTGACCGCCAACTACTCTGGCGCCTTTTAAAAATACTCTGCACCCAATAACGCAGTATAATGAGGAATCACTGCGCGTTATTAGCTTGGTAATGCGGATGCGACGAATTTTATGGCAAACGACAACACGATCGTAGTGTGCATGCACGCTCTGCCGGTTAATTTCAAAACCGTCCCCCTCCGCCCCCCGCCGCCCCTCTCGCTCCTTTGCCTTTCATATACCCTGTGTATCTCTCTGTCCCTTCATAACTTTCATCCGATTCTGAAAATTACATCCTGTACACTGAATATTACACCACATACAACGGACAGATTAACGAGGAATTCATCGGTTCTCGTCGTTCAAAATTTTCTCTGGATTTTTGTTACTGGAAAGACAACTGAGAATTCATACACTTTTTCACAGAGTATTTACTTACCGCAATTAAAAAATGCTCTATACTTGCATTTTGAGTTTACTGCTCGTGGCTAATTTAAAAGAAGTCCGGCAACACACTGGCCTACCTCTTGAACAAAGTGAGTTCATTTTTAATATAATTCCATTTTTGTAGCTATTTCGGACTCTTTGAATCGACTTCAAATTATTGTTATTGTGAACACTTAATTACATTGATTTTATATGTTTTTTTTTTGTATTTGAATTTTACAGGACTTCAAGTACCTAGAGAGTTTCTATTTTATAGAACGGTATCGATTAACCAAAGACCGTGCCACTGCGATAGCTCTTCGTGTTCCTGTTGTGAGAGTGTCACAATTCTTATAAGCAGTCTTAGTAGAAAATGTGAGTAATGGTAACTATTATTATATCGTTGATTCACTCATATTCTTGATTGTCCTATGCTCTTCTGTGACACTTGAAACTTTACATGAATGCATTACCTGTTGCAGTGTGTGCCAATTTGATTTATCAGGCTATTGGATTAACCATGAATATCAATCTGGATAATGATATGATTAGATCCACTACAATCGACAGTAATATTTTGTTCACTGACAAATGTCCATTAATTTATTAAGATTAATTTTATGTGATTTCATTGGTTTCTCTTGCACGTCTCTTTTAGATTATCGACCATTCAGAAGCTGCAGTTCTATTCCTGGCAGTGTTTTCTCTTCAGTTTGTATGGACGTGATGGAACTCAATCTTTTTCCAAGGTAAAAAAAGGATACAGATTTCAGGCATTTTTCATATGTTTTGTTTCTTTTCTTTCAGATCGATTACCGCCTGTTTACGCATGGATATATTCTCAAAGAAACAAAAGTGGCAAATTAATTACAACTGTATGAGCATATCAACTATTCTACCGTCTGCAGGGAATACTAGTAGTACAGTCTTGAATGGTACTACTGGAATGACTGGACCTGCAACCTCAATAGAATCAGACGTAAATCAAATGCCTACGGGGCAACCAAGACAACCAGTAAAACCAGCGCAACCAGGGCAACAAGGGCAACCGGGACAACCGGGACAACCAGAGCAGCCGGGACAAATGCTAGTAGGAATTACGGGACAGAACACCCGGGGACCAATGAAGCAGCAAGGTCAAGTGCAATTAAAATCATCAGCACGAACAAGACAAATACGATCAGCAATAGCTAAGCAGATAGCTCCGACACAATATAGTAAATTATATATAGAGCGCCCAGAGATCCCCGTTTTGTTGACATCAAGGATCTCCTCATTATCCAATCCCTATTTCTTCGAGAGCAAACGATCCTGTCAGGATAAAAAAACAGCTTCTATGCGAATGCAAGTTGTACTCCGCAAGAGACGTAATGGTATTCCCAAAGTATATGTAAGATCCTTTTTGAAGGACATACCGATCCAGAAAATTACCCCGATGTCAATCACCATTGATACTAAATTAAAAATGGCAGGCATAGTTAATGGAAATACTGCATCAATTCCTATGCCAACACAAGGAATCGGAAATTCCATAGGTTCTGGCATTAGTGTAAGCAACAGTACTATTGCAGCAGCTGAAATCAGCATATTTCCAATTTCTGCAGCTGCGACGAAGCAATCCGCTACTACATCCATTCCCATTTCCATTCCGATTCCCGTAATTAATCCAGAATGTAATAGAGACAATAGTACGAAATATTTTCCCAGCAGAACACCACCAGCAATCGGATTAGGTCCTAGAATGAGCTCTAGTAGTGATGCTGCAAAGGAGGTTGAAGAATTGGAAGCAAGCATTTCTCAAATACCACTTGGACCAAATAGCAAATTCCAACACACTACTGACACTTCCATTGTATTCCCAGAATGAAGGATATAAACAAAAGTCAATGTAATTTCATTTAAAAAATCAATCATATATTGTGAATACATTATGTACATTTTAGCGTTTTCGTTGATATTTCCATTTGTAAATGGGTGCAGAATCCTTAGTGGCTTGCTTTATTAACTTTGGTTTCACTGCTTTCTTATCCTGTAACGCTTGCTGAAGTTCAAGCTTCTGATGCACAATTGTGAGTTCACGTTCTCTATTTATACGTTTCTGAAGCTCTTTGTAAGCCATGTGTTTCTGCTGTTCGATCTTTACTAAAGTAGAATCATTGATAGTTGGCATTTTCAAGTTCTTAAGACTATCTACCTTCAACCTATTTGTTCGTCGTCCAAGTAGAGCTGGGTGAGTATTGAGTTTCTCAGCAACATTAAAAGTTTTTACTTCATCCAAACCTTCAATGAAGAAGACATGCTTATTTTTTACCTCATTGGCTGCATCAATCATGTGCAATTGGCTTTGCAGCTTCTCTATCTTCCTAGCTTCACAATTACGTTTGTACGATACATATTTTAAATCCTGTGTTTTCATTAATTTGATCTGATCGCATGTGTGCTCTTGAGACTTCTCCTTCTCACGATGAACACCTTTCTCTACTTTTGAGTTGATCATGTGAAAATGAAATTCATCGGGATTCCTGTTAAGAGCACGCCTCCTCAGTAAAGTAAGGGTGGCCTGTTTCTCATGATAATCCTTAGCCCTGGCTATGTAGTCCTTCCTCTTTTCTAGAATACCAAGATGCTTTCGAGATTCAGGCTGATGACGTTCCCTGTGTGTCTTTTGAGTAGCCTTTGATGCTTTCTTCCATGAGGACATGCTGATATTGTGTACTTTAATTAATGTACAAACTAAAGAGATAAACAATTAAAATGACACATATGACAATATTGAGTCTTAATCAATACTTACACTAATGCTAGACAGTTTTCAAAAGATATTCTCTTGCGTTAATGTACAAATAGACATAAATTCAGTTAACCTATTCTGAAGTTGTTGTAGTAAGTTGAAATACTACACTAGAGAATTCTTCATTTACTCCAAAAGGCACTATGGTCAACTGACGTCAGACACAAGCGTCTGGCTATACAAAATGGCCGTTGTGCCTTGATTGTTCGGTAGAAAGTCTTGTTAGAAGGAAGTATTTTCTCATGAAAGCAAATAAGAAAACGGTGTAAAAGTGATTACAATGGATATATAGATACTCCTAGATGATCGGTAGATATTTACATCACGTTAAACGTCATTAACGATTCCTAAATTCAATAGGCCGTTCGATCTGTCAATACGGCATTCCCTGGCAACAAGTGTCGTTCTACACTTTCAAAAACAATGCGACGCGCTGCACCTTGTTTTCTCCGCCGGATAATAATTAGCTTCATCAGTAACACGTTGCTTCATACCTAGCGATCGTGTACTATGTGATTGCACAATACGGTTCTTTATATTTGGTGATATTGCTATTTCAGGTTGTGGACATTCCTATGAGTCCTTTTAACTGTGTGTGTCTGTAGACTGAGATTTTCCTGAAGAGAAATATTTTCTGTGTTTTTCGTATACTCCCAGGAGGTTGAGAATATGGAGAAAAGACACGAGGGCCTTGCACCATTCTCCTCTGGTGAGTTTTACATTTGTTAGCAAGTCTACTTCGATGTACCATAATATTTATAATATTTATCTGAATCATGGAAAGTCTATTATTATATTATAATCTAGTCTGTAGCATCTCTTTATTGTTAAATTGTGTATGTTCAATATTCAGGCAATAATGGTTGTTGCTTCGTATTATTCTAATATAAATATTCTGTATAAAACAGCCGGAGCAATGCAAATGCATTAAATATTTATTGAATTACCTTTATGCATGTGACCTTGATTATCAAATATTTGTTTCAACCTACGTTCTTTTACTATTAATCTAGTGGCATTATTTTTCTTTCAGTTTGTAGATACTCATTCACTGGAAATAAAATTTAAATGAGTATCCTAAGTAAATTGTGGTATTGCATCTTGAATCTGATCTATGAAATCCGCGATTTAGTTTTCCAATGGGGTAGTTCTAGTATTACAAATAACTCTAGTTCCAATATACCAATATCAGGTTGATAAAATCAGAAATAGCAGTGACCCTGAACAGGAAATACGTGCCGTTCTCAACGCTATCCAATGAACAAGGATCTCATTTTCCAGCAGCACCTTTGCACTATAAAGCACCTACTCTAACGACAAAACACTACTTCTTATTAAAAATCTTACGACAAGTTCAGTGAAACGGCGATCAAACATCTTCCTGAATCGATATCTAATGACACTCGGCAACGTGGACGCGATACGCCAAATCGAAACTACTTGTGAAAAGTACGTGAAAATCAGTAACAAGATGATCCAGTCTCGCAACTGTATTCACTCCATAGAAATACAACTGAAGAGCAAAATCTCGTGCAATCAGCCGCTGAATAAAGCTCTGACAAAAAATTTTAAATGGCAAAGAGAGAGAGAGAGAGAGAGAGAGAGAAAGAGAGATTAAATTTATTTATTACACACTCCACAACAAGTGCTTTATAAGCGCGGACCAAATATTACAATAATCGGTTGTGCTCATTTACACAACGTATGTCCATATATAAGCATATATACAACAAATATAAACTATTAGAATTCTAAACAATGTTAAATTGCATTTGTGGTTGTATAATATTAAAGATAACTGATTTAGTCTAGTAACCTATCAGTCGTAATATTTTGTGCTTATGAAACGGTGCAGTTTGGTCTTTCAACTTGTCCCAATCACAAAATAATTCCCAAAGGGTGAGAAAGGAGTGCATAGAGGCCATATCACGCGACACCAATTTCCCAATCGCTTATTCTGTCCATAATAGCTAGTAGTGGCGAGAGAGCGATACTGTGACAGCGAGAGAAAGGGACAATGAAGAGATCGAGGGTTGACCTTGCACGAGTGCACACGAGGTCTTTGGAAAAGCGACGCGGTGCACACGGCTAGAGGCCAGTAGGGGTAGAAGAGAAGTTTGGTATGGAGGGATGCTCGGTACATGACAGTGTAGTAGGGGATACGACGAGAAGGCGGCCGACAGTCGGAGGAAGGGAGAGCGAAGGCAGCTTTAGCTGCCAAGGGTACATACAATTCCTGGGAGGGCGAAAGCTCCCAACGTTACCCACTTCTGGGTGGGGTTGTGCATCCCCACTAACGAGACTGCCAGGAGTATAAGAGAGCCCTCCCGGTAGAGATCGCTGCTAAACGGTGATTGGATCGTCGGTCCAGTGGGGGCACGCCAGTCTGCTGTGAATAAGGGTAGCTTACGCGCGCTTCTGTGGATCAATTGACGTGCAGCAGTCCGCGTGCTGACTCAAGTTCGAACCGAGGGCCGCTCACCGGACACGCGACTGAGGGCGATCTCGACGAAGGTAGCCTGACAACCGCAGTCCTTATTCATTTACACAAATCACAGTTCACACATTCAAAATTTTGCGGCCTTTAAGGCGTATAACACTCGAACGGTTGACGTTACTAAATTCAGTAAACAAACTCGTGTTGGTATCGCGAATATTAACACTTTTCGGGAACTCATGGTAAACTGACGCAAAGAGTAAATCAGTATCTTGTATCTTTGTATCCTTTTACACCATCTTCTACACGCTTATATTTTGTTACGTGTCCAGATCCCGCCGTCTTCGTTTTTCGCGGGTAGATGAAACACGTTAATTTTCCTTTTTCTATTTTTAAATTCCAACTTTCTTTCTTTCTTTCTTCGGACATAATTCTCAGCAAATTTTGCTCAAGGGTTTTGCATTCATCTCTGCGTTACTTTGAGGGCGGTCTCTCTTTGTACTTTTTGTTTTTTTCTCGGTGTTGACGGAGTAAAGTAAAAGTTTAAAATTATCAGCATATTTGCAAACTGCGAGTTAGAAAATTCATCTACGGATATAGTAAAAATCTGTTTTCTCATAAAAAAACGATATTTACAGTTTTCCATTTTCCTTTGTCCCTTTGTGTGTTTCGTAACAAGCTTCCTCGTACCGTCGGCTCTCTTACAGCCGTGTTGGACGATGGGGTTGATGGAAATTTCATGGGGGTTGCGTTTGACGCGTTTTATTGCATTGGCTCTTGATTGGCGCGGGATTGTTTAACGAGGGCGAGAACATTCTCTTTTGGGAGTTAATGGAAGCTCCGGGTGTTTGCCGATGTCTACCTGAAATGGTTAATCAAACTTTCCAATAGGGGTGCACGAGGCCGTAAGCTAAAAGGGGATGGGAAACTATCGGATATCATCAAGCACGATCAAGGACGCGTTCATGGAGTTTTTCTTTCGGAGATTTTCTCAGTAGCTGACCTCGTTCTAGGATCCTCCAGAAATTCGGCTTTCATTTTTACCCTCCTATTTCTCTTGGCGTCTCAGCTAGTTTCGTCGTCTATTTGAATCCATCAGCCTGTTGCCCACCCATTGCGCATCACATTCGTATACCTGCATTTTTTATGTCATCCTTAACGTCTGATCTTACCTTATCCAAAAACATGATTTACTCTGCAAATGTTCATCCCCGCAGTAGTTTAAACTTATACACCCACCCGTGACGATAGAATGCACTACGTATTCCCATACATCTCAGGAAGAGAATCGACACACGTCGAACAATTCGACCTGGTTTCCCACCACGTAAACGTCCCATCCCAGTCCAGATGTCATTCGTAGATTGTTTTCTCAATCGAGCCTAGTTTCTCTCTTGTTTTCAATTCCTGTAGGAACACAGGAGGTTTTCCTATGTCATGAAATTCCCAAACTCCTATCATATCCTGCTTCCTTATCTCCCTGTCAGTGGCAAACCAGGTATACGTTGAGACACAGATCTTACATGTTTGCCTAAATTGTCTGAATTTAATTGAGTTTTATGTCTCCTTATTACTCGGTGGCAGAATCGAGTTTCCCTGTACGAAATCTGATCTATCTTTCTTTATACTACTTTCCTCACTATTACCCAGCATTGACTTCTCTCTCAGCGAGTATCCTACCTTGTTCTTCGTGTGCCGCCAGTGTATAGAGCACACCCTAGTGCATGAAACAAGGAAGTATTTCGAGAGCTTACTTTCCTCAACAATGATTCATCAGATTTTTCTGTTTGCAGATGAGTGCCCGAACAGTGGCGAGGACAGCGACGAAGACGTAATCACAGATTACTTGGGATCAACTCATTCCGACTGCAGTAGAGTGCCAATCGGCACCGATCTCACAGGGCTTGACCCTCACCACACAGACAATCTGATGGATTCTGGCTACACCAAAGATACTACAAACATCATGTCAGAGTCCGTCGACGAGCAACATCATCGGCGACGCCAACAACATCCTCAAGAACTGGACTCCGTTGTCCAGAATCAGCCCGTTCCATTTGTGCCAATTATCAGCGTCACCCCGCACTCACCAGGCTTGGCCAAGCCCTACCTGATACTGGGTAAGTTCTATACACGGTAGCCTCGGGAACCACGGACGATATTAAAAGTGTCACCTACGTGAACCTGGCACCCGACTTAAAAATATTATAATTTTCAAAACGTGATTCGATTGTACCCCGTTTGTAC
>JARQTJ010000484.1:77791-103157 GCA_030142635.1 Trachelus troglodyta | reverse complement strand
ATTGTTCACGTTTGCAATCGAGCTAAGTGAAAATCAAATTTTACTTATTATTTAAAGATGCTTTAATTAAATAAAAAGCTAATTGTGGAGCAATTGAGAGCAAATCGGGAGCAATTAGTTCATCAAGAAACCATATGAAAATCTGCTTGGATATTTGGAACTTCAATAAAAATAAAAATTGTCTATTTTAATGAATATTTATTAATCACTGCATAGTAGCAATAGAGCAATACGGAAACATATGGAGTATTTAAGGAGCAATTTTTTAGGCATCATAAACATATACATTTTTATTTTCCCGCGCTAACTTCCCGACGGTATATACTCGCCCAATGAAAAACGTGGAACTGCTCCAAGGGCCCCACGCTAAGGTGGCGCGCCGAAACTAGAATAAAAGTGAGTCCACGAAGAACAGGCCCATTAACAATCTCCCTAGTCATCTCTGATATTACTATAAATACTCAACCAATCAAAAATCGTAGAACATCTTCGAGGGCCCTCCGATAAGGTGGTGCGCTGAAACCAGAATAAAAGTGAGGCCACCAAAAACAGGCCCATTCGCAATCTCCCTACTCATCTCTGTTTGTTTGCAACTGTCAAAAAATAGCAAACGTTTAGGGAGCCTTCCCAAGTCAGTTGTACGATACGTATGTCCAGTCAGCCAAACTCCTAATTGGCGCAGTCTTCCATGGATGAAAGCCTTGGACCAATCAGGAGTCTGGTTCGCATTTAAGTCGTGCGGGTAGGACACTCAACGGTACGACTAATCCGTTGAACAGGGGAAAGTGACTTTATACTTAAAGTATACATCGTTATATGTCATGTCGGGGTCTAGTAGATTGAAAAGAAATGACATCCATGCAAGTGTCATTTCGAATAAAGAATCTAATATTATTCGTACAGATAAAAACTATACATATTTCGTAAAGATAGTGATAAAATTCCGTGATGCAATTTGTTTTAATGTTACATTCATAGTTTGATTGGTTACATGGCGCAAGTGTATCTTCCTGTTAAAAGCAAATGCACTTTTTGTCTGTAATTAACACGGTGATTACATTACATTTTATTGAATTAAGAATATCATAAATATCTTGAACGACTTTAAAATGTCATTCCTTCGTGGTTCTGCCAATTACGTTTGGTGTACTACCAGTGTGCTAGGAAAAGGTGCAACAGGAGCAGTATTTCAGGGTGTCAATAAAAATAATGGAGAACCAGTTGCTGTTAAAACATTTAATCAGCTTAGCCACATGCGTCCTCATGATGTTCAGATGAGAGAATTTGAAGTTTTGAAGAAAGTAAAACATGAGAATATCGTTAAATTATTAGCTATTGAAGAAGAGCAAGATGGACGTGGAAAGGTCATTGTCATGGAACTGTGTACTGGAGGAAGTCTTTTCAATATTTTGGATGATCCTGAAAATACATATGGACTTGCAGAGAGTGAGTTTCTTCTTGTTCTAGAACATTTGTCTGCCGGAATGAAACATTTACGGGATAATAATCTAGTACACCGTGACTTAAAGCCTGGAAATATCATGAAATTTATTGCTGACGATGGCAGTACTATCTATAAACTAACAGATTTTGGAGCAGCACGTGAGCTTCAAGAAGATCAACAGTTTGTATCTTTATATGGAACAGAGGAATATTTACATCCTGATATGTATGAACGTGCTGTTCTACGTAAACCAGTAGGAAAGACTTTTGGAGCTACCGTAGATCTTTGGTCAATTGGTGTAACTCTGTATCATGTAGCAACAGGGAACTTACCATTTAGACCATTTGGTGGACGTAGAAATAAAGAAACGATGTTTTATATCACAACTAAGAAAGCATCTGGTGTAATATCAGGAACACAAACTTCAGAAAATGGACCCATTGAATGGAGTCGTGAATTACCTCAAAACTGTCAACTTAGCATTGGATTAAAGAAGATTGTTACTCCATTACTTGCTGGATTGTTGGAAGTCGATCCTCAAAGAATATGGAGCTTTGATCGCTTCTTTACCGAAGTTACAGACACTTTATGTAGAAAACCAATTCACATATTTAATGTACATAAAGCAAGCTTAATAAAGGTTTTTTTGCATCCTGAGGAAAAACTGGTTGCCCTTCAGACACATATACAGGATCAAAGTGATGTACCAGCTCATGCTCAGATCCTTTTGCTTGGAGAAATCACTTTAACTAGTTTAGTTGAAGAATCTACTCCAGGAAAAGGATATCCCACAACAACCCATGATAAACCAGTAATGCTGTTTTCTCGAGAAAATAATAACGTAATATTACCCATCGAAAGTGAGCTTCCAAAATTTCCAGTATTTTCTAATTTGGTATCAGTGGAGAATGATGCCAGCCAAGCCAAAGTAGCATGTTCAGTAGGCCATGTTTGCAAAAGAAGAATTGACAGATTGGCGTATTGCAGTAAACAGTGTCAAGATAGTGTGGAAGCATTTAACGGTCTTGTGACGGCAGAACTCACTAGGGTATTAGAAAAGTGTCAACGTTCAAAGGAACTAACCAAGGCAGTAGAGGATACCGCTATGGCTATAGAGAGAAGTGAAAATTTAGCAAGACATATAGCAAAGAAATTTGGTATGCAAATTAATATTAATAATAAGCATTGGAGAAAAGAATTAGATTCCAAAAGCAAAGAACTTTTGGTCGAATTGGCACCAGCAGTTACACAGCTGCATCAAAGGTATATGTGTTGTATCAGGATTAAACTGCACGAAACGCACTATAAACCTAATTATCAATAATTATATACTTTAAAAGGTATGTAAAGGAATCCAGTCTACATGCAGAATGGGAAAGTAACACTCGAGGTTTATGGTGTCCCTGGATAACTAAAGCAAGTCATCGAGCTTCCACCCTCGTTGACAGACTACGTGATGGCTGGCAGCATTTACTACGTGACAGAGCTACACGCAGTCTCACCTACAATGATGAACAGTTCCACGTTCTGGAACGTATCAAAGTATGTATATAGCTTATAGAAAAATAAAATTATTAATGTACTACGTGCTAATGTCAAAATATTACCGGTTGACCTTAGGTAACTGAGACTGGGCGCAGGATAAAATCACTTCTAGAAACGGAATGCGTTCCAGCAATGACGCAGCGATCAGAAGGTCTAGGTGATTGGTATAAAATGGCACAGACTGTGTATTTGCAAACTCAAATACTTGACAAGGATGTTGACAACTACGAGCGTGCTTTAGAATCCTTTTCTTATACACTCAGTCAGGAGAGCTTAGAACGTCACGAATCACTTGTTCGTTCACTGGAAAGAATCCCAGGAAAGTCCAACACCATGGAGAAGTCTAACATACCTGGAGAAGAAGGAACAAAGAAGTGGAAGAATATTTGTGACTTACATGAGCAGATTAGTTTGATTCTCAGCGATAACAATCGATTAGTGGATCAGCTCGACACTATCGTAAAATTACCGTAATCTATAAAACAGAATTAAGAGCTGAGAGCTCTCATTAATTGTTATGTTCGGTTTAATTTAAAATCATACAATTACCGTAATCTCAGTCTGCTCTACGTAAATAATCGTTTTATAATTTTTGAAATTACTCACAGAGACCTATTATTTTGACATGATTTTAATTCGTAATAAATAAAATGTATATTGTATATAGCATTTAAGTAAAACACATGGTATACATTGCACTTTGCTCAACGTTATTTTTCAATAAAGGGAAGCGGTCCGTCTTTATTAGGTTCTTTGAAACAATTCATTTTATCGCAATTCAGTCAGATCTCCAAGTGACTCGCCTCTCGTTCGATTAATGAATTTATTCTGTGTTTATGTTTCTGTTCTTTATGTTTCTCTTGAACGGTATTGAAATGTTGAAGTAATTTTTCAAAGTCTATTTTGTGTTTTAGAGACTTAGAAGTTTTTAGTTCAGAGGATTTTATATGTGGTGATGTACTTGGAGGAATAGCGGCCAGGCGACGGTGTAATGTAGAAAAAGCTTCACTTTGAGGAAGAATCATAAGTAGACCGTAAAGAGCACGAACAAGAGCTTCATTCCTTTCCCTTTCAAGAAGCTCCAGCCTCAAATCTGTAAATTGATTTAGTTACTTACATGTGTTGTGTTATTGTCTAGTACAATAAAATGCTCACAAGTAAATATTGGTGATTCAATCAGCTGAACCAGTTTGTCGATCTCTGTGAGAAACTCTACAGTTACCTCAATATTTCCACTAATAAATATTAAGGATTTTGCTAGATAATTTGTTAACTTATTATACACCACCTAGAAGTTTGTTATATAAAAGGATACAATGATCTTACAAGATCACAAGCATGACTGTAGTTTTGTGTCAAGAAACACAGAGCTACTGTTGCAACAGGATTGTGACTCCAAGATTCATAAAGACAAACAAATAATTCACAACTTTCCTAAAAAAATATTTATATCTATAGAAATAGAAATGTTTCTTATGTAGCTATGATAAAACTGTCATTGTAACGCTTACTTCAGAATCCAAATCTTTGAGTTTGTTGCGAAGATCAAAAAGCTCTGAGCTTGTCAATAAAATGACATTCAGTGTTTGCACCATAATACAGGCAAATCTGAAATTCTGCTCTTCCAATAAAATCTGAGATAATTTCTTATAAATATCTTCAGCACTTAAAAGTACACATAATTCTCTAATGATAAAAGTTCCTCGCTCCTCTAATAGATGTCTGTCCATTGAGAATAATCTCAACAGGTTCACTATAAATTTAGTGTAATATTTATTCTGTGCCACTGTGCCTGTATCATGCATTGTAGTTTCATTCGATTTGGAGCTTATTATCTCTGCTATTACAACAAGATTCTGCTGCACTACGTCATCGGAATTATCACTGAGAGTGCGCATTAAAACCGGAAATAAATCTTCTATATGATGAAACATTTTGTTTGGAATGTTCGTAAACAAATGGTGAATCCATTTTAAAACTGCTACTTTGGTTTGGACCGATGTATGCATAAGATGTTTTGTCAAAACTTGTACAACACTTCCTAGATCTAAGCTTTCAGCCAAAGATCTACTAAAGTGTGTGGAATCTAAAAAGAACTTTTATTATTTTTTTCTGTAAATATTAATTATTATTGCATTCTCTTCAGTTGCAATTACTAGGTACAACTTACCTCCTTGTTCTTTGGTAGAAGGCATCGAATTTATTAAGTTTTCAGAATGGGAAGTATTGTTTATTATATCTGTGCTTTCCATAGTAATCAATTTCATCAAATTAATATTAACTTGCGTGGCGGTCTCTTTGATATTTTTTCGAGTATCCCCGTCGTAAGCTAAACAGGGTAGGACAGCAGTAAATATACCAGACATGTATGGAAGCATAAGTGGACCTGATAACTGCACAAATTCCTTGATCCAGGATATCGCAGTTAGTTGAAGCAATTCGTCAGTACTCTGTGCATGTGTTATCAGAATGTTTATCATTGCAGGAAAGTCAACTCTTGCTGGGTTGGATTTGATACTGCGTAAGAATTCACCTAGAACGGTATCTGTAATTTTTTTTATTTCCGGGGTGGGATCTTCGAGGATTCTAAACAACCCATCCAGTATTTCCGGTAAAAATATAATAAAGTCTATGTCCGGGACAGCGTCCAACACTGATACCCAAGCGATAACAAACTGTCTACCAAATGGATTTTTTGTGTAGATTCGTTCCCGTAATAAGGGCATAAATCCCACTAGATCAAACATTCCACTTTCTGTGACAATATCCTGAAATGTTATAAATTTTCCATTTAAAGTATTTCCTCTTAATAAAAATGTCTATAACTATTATATTTCCTACCTTCATAAGCCTATCCAGTAATTCAGTTGCATTTTTGACACTTTGATCAGAATCACAAGCTAATTTACTTAGCGCACTGAATATATCAGTGAATTGTGGCAATACTGAACCTCGAGCCACTTTAACAATATTGTATAGACTTTCGCAAGCAGAATATCTCACTCTAAGGTCAGCATCACAAAAGCATGATAATATAGGGTGAATAAGATCCTCAGTGTACTGACCAGTATCTTTACCAAGTCCGATAGCTATGGCTGATAATCCGATGAGGCCACCTTTTCGAGTGTGAGGATTTTGTGACGTAGCAAAGTCCTGTCCGAGAACTTTTAATAATCTTTTTATTTGCACAGTATTATTGTGTGATGCAAACTCCTTAACCATCCTTTAAAAAAAATATTTTTACTTGAACAAGTATTACATATACAACTGCATTCAATAGTTAATAATTTATAAAGTAGGCGTAACCTTACTTTTCTATCTCCAATGCTGCAGCTTTGCGCTTCTCATATAATTTATCATTCAATGAACGAACACAAGCTGGACTCAACGGTGCATAATCTCTTTCCGACATCATTTTCTGCTTATCTCAAAAGAAATTTTTGTAACAATGTAACGTAACCGTGACTAATGAAAGGTTCACAACAGTTTGACAGCAGGCATACAGATATCAGTATCTATCAGTTCTGTTTAGAGCACTAGTGTGACCGTAATAGGTTAGAGATAATACGAATCATGGAAGATAGCGAATAAGGTATATCATATACAAGTAAACCTAGCAATTATCCAGTATAGCAAGTATCCAACATATAAGTTCGGCTGCTCCAAAAATGTATTACTGCGGAAATAAAAATTTTAAACCTCAAAATTTGATGGACTTAAATAAATAACATTAAAAAAGCAAAGTTTGATTTATTTTTTAATAATATATTATATTCATTAAGAGCACGAACACTGGTAATAAATATTTTACATAGTTCTCCATTTATCTTCATAAGATCAATTTTAAACATAAAACATTTTTTAACAAATGAGAGATGATATACGGATTTTTTTCTTCGCAAACTGTTCTTATTATTTATATGGAAATTGATATTAGTAGATTAACAAGCTTTATTAGAGACATTTGAAATGCGTTGACTAAAAAGGGTGGCAGATTTGTGAACATTTCCCATCGGTTACCCCATCTGCGGTTTCTAGGTCGTTGTGACGGACGCAGGTGTCATGGAAGGAAACGCAATGGCGACTACTCGTCAAATAGCATTTCAGTTTAGTCTGATAAATTCTGTGAAGATGTGATCTACGTGTCGTCAAACGGTAGATACGAGCTGTGGTGAGTATTTAGTATATAATGTACTCTCAGAAATCAGGATGCAAATGTTAAAATGTTCAGGGTACAATACTAACGATAATGGTGTTACCGCACGTGAAAAAACGTCATCTATAAGGAATACGCGGGGGTTACTTAGTGCACCTGCAGCCTTCTGTTTTGTAAAAGGATACGGATTCAAAGGGTCCTTATACTCACAGAAAGTGATGCGTGGTTATTCGATGTGATTTTTCTACTGTTGCAGGTGCGGCCAAAGGCAGTGGGGCGGTATAGCCTGCAAAGCCGGAGATGGAGCTCAGGATCTGGAAGAATAGGTTGATGAACGAATGGACGAGGCACTAAATCGGATAACCGACGAATGGTGCTCACCACAAGGGCAGGAAGAAAGGACGGACGGCAGGACGGTAGGAGCGAGCAAGCTAGAGTACCTAAGTGATGAGCGAGACTCGGCATCATCTTCGCTCGGTCTCGGATTTATATGCAGCCGACGAGATAGAGGTGCTTCTCCTGAAAGATATTCACGACTTGGAACCACCACCTACCGCATATTCAAGACCTGAAGATATTCAAGACTTCGAAATCGGTATGTAAAATGTTTGGATTTAATGTAATTTTGCTGTTAGAGAAAGACTAAGCTTTATCTATGAGAGAAAGGCGAAAAGGTGCTGGAACGTTCAAGTATTTTAAGTTCCCGATACACCAACAGCGGGCAGCAGGACAGGGGGGCGAATCAGCTCCCAGTCTTCGGAGCTGGAGTCGCCAGGAGTTCATTCTACAGTCCACTCGTGGGACTCACATGCCAATTACCATGGCCATTATGGCCACAGTGATCATCACAGACTCGGTTCTTCTTCCAACGCACCGCCGTGGCCTCGAACAAGTCACTTGGTATTTTATTGCGATATACAGGGTCACCTCAGGACTGCGACGGGTGTTATCAGACTTCTGCTGCTTGTAAGTATATTATTCATTTTCTTATCAAGTATCATGCATTTTACTTCAATTATATCTTTGCAGATATCGTCAGCAGCGTGTTTGGCTACTCTATGTAGTTCTGGCACTGCCAAGGTCAGCCTCTTTATGCTGCCACTAGTGGGCCGTTTGAGATTCATGATCTTTGTAGCTGTTTTTTGTCTTTTGGTCACCGCTTTACTTCTCTTCCTTGATATTTCACACGTCATACATATTTTCCCTTTCAACTGGGCCAAGCTGGTGAGTATTATATATTATAAAATCAAATACAGTAAAGTCTTCGTATTCACGTGGGTTAAGTTCTAGAATAATGTTGAAAATACAGAAAACCGCAAATATTGAAAGAAATTTGTATATATGTACAAGGTAGTTCACTTTAAACTGAACACCTAAATATTTTGTTTAGTTTTAAAATTCTGCAAGAACATTGAAGACAGGTTTAATAATTTCAAAGAGTGTGATGCAAAAAGAATTTTTTTCTTCAAAGTTATTTTCTCCAGAGTTATCAAGAGTGTCCATGTTTACAACAAAGAGAAATATTTATGCGTAGGGCTTCTGTCACTACTCTGAATGCGCAGGGTATTTAACTGGTACAGCCAAAATTATTGACTGATGAAAAAAATATTTTAGATAAAAGTTTTATGGTTTCAAGAAGAACATTAAGGAGGTTGGAGCGCTTCACGCCGGCAAATCAGTGCTCAATATTTTTTATCGTTCTTACAAAGTTTTTTGAATTAATTGATTGCAGGGAAGAGTGATTTGTATTATAACATGTGCCCATAACCCATAGAAACATTCAGAGCGATGAATTTACAATAATATTACCTGATTAATATCGATTTCCGAACAGGTACATTCTTTTTCACTTATTTTCTAAGAATAATCTGTCACTTTTTACCGACTTTAATGAGACATGGCTCATTCCGTTTCTTAAGTAATCCTTTACCAAATCACAGTCTAGATGTTTGATAATATTAACCGTTTAATAATTATAGCCTTTTGTTTATAAAGAAATTTTTTTCGCTGGGTAAACAACAGGCTTTCCTTTTTTAAAAGGTTAGAATTATTCAATATTTAGACGGTGAATTTGTAGAGCATCGTTCGAGAAACAGAACAAGCTATCCCGCATTTAAAACGGTAAAGAATTACAGGTTATTCTTTGAAAATACTCAACGAAAACAACTTCTCGAAATTTAACGTTAATTAGTTAATGTTCTTGCAAATCAACCAGCATTAATGTATCTCGAGAGTAAGGACACATGTAGTAATGCAAATGACACTCCACCAATATTACATAATGCATTAAATTTACAAAAACGATTACTAAAATTTAGCACCGATTTGACCGGCGTGAAGCGCTCCAACCTCCTTAAATGCCAATGTCGACTTCGATGTAGATGCAGCCATTTTCGAAATATTGAGATCATCATGGGCATTTTTTAAACGAAAATCAATTTTTTTGTTCCTATACAAATTATAATTAATGTCAAGACAAATTCAACAAAATGCAGTTTTTGTTTTTACAGAAATTTAAGTAATTAAAAATTTTTTCAATCGAATTTTCAGGTATGTTATTTTTCTGACATAAAAAGGTGCATCGTACTAGTATTTGCAGATAATCTAACCTAGACTACAATGGCAGCGCCCTTGCTGAGATTCCCATGTATACACTTTTTTCATTTTGTTTATTTCTTAGCTAAATTTATTAAATCATTAAATTAATGAAGAATTTATTAAATGTTCAAAAACTGAGTTTTCCTATAGAAAATATGCCCGGTCCGGAAAAGTACAGATACACCTTAACTTGAAATTTCAAAATAGGACACCCTTTTTATTTTTATGGAAAATTGTTACTATTTTGAAATTCTTAGTTAAAATGTTAATTAACATTAATATTTAAGAAACTGCTCAAACAGTTTAATTATAATAATAATAGGAACAAAAATATAAAAAATTATAAATCAGTGATTGCTCACGCGCGAGAATTCTGCTGTATTTTGTACTCTCAAAATGTATTTTCTATTATTGTTATACTCGTGAATAATGTAACTTAATGATACGAATATGAACAATGATTGAATTGAGCAATTCGCGGATACACAAAATCCGCGAATTATGAAATTGTGAATAAGGGGATTTTACTGTACACAGAAAAGACGGCAAATTCTCGATCGCAACACATTAGGATTTATTTTGACATGACTTATCTATTACAGAATGCTTGGGTATTCACTGGTATAGGTATATCCTATCTGGGATGTAGCTCATTGTTAGTGTGTTCTGTGTGGGAATATGCAGGCAGTGGCTGGGTACCTAGACGAACACGTTCTCAATTAGCAGCTGCAGCAGCGCTGGGACTATCCTGTGCTCTTCTTGCATTCATTCTATCCTGGTTCCATAAACGAAGTAAAATAAGTTGCAAAGGTCAATTAAGCCACGAGCACACTCCTAATCAACTTTACAAACCTGTTGACAATTCCTCTTCATCCGGAGTAAGTATTCCATCTATCTACATTTGATCAAGATATTCAGAACAATCAACATGTTCATTCTGATTTAGGTAACATTAAAAGAAAGAAGTCCGAAAAGACCACCATCCTGGGTTGTGAGAAATCACTCCAAAAAGCGCAACGCTGATAGCGAAACAAACACAAACAATAGTAACAGAGAGAACGGAAACGGCAATTGCGACAAATACAAGTCAAGAGGAAACAAAAAAGATCATTGGGCCTCAGCGAGGCAACATTTCCTTCCCTCGCACGAGAACGACGAGGTCGACGATATTCCGAGAGATGAACTGGACACAGACAGAAGAAGGCGACGAAAACGAAAAGGTGGAGGAAACAGTCTCAGTACGGATGGGAATCTCTCTGCGAAAGCAGGAAGTTCCATCAGCGCAGAAAACACAACAAAAGCACGTCGAGTACCTCGAAAACTTCCTTTACAAACAATGGATAGGACTCAGCTCCGTACGGGCGCCGGTCACGGAGGTAACGGCTCGAAACAAGATACAGCTAAGACTGGACAGCTTGCTAGGAAGAGTGAGTTGGAAAATTACTGGACTGTTGGCGATACTAGGCACATGGAGGCAACGGGTTTGGCTATGCACTGGGAGGTCGAGGGTACTTCGTATAACAAACGCGACAGCATCGACGTAACCCTCGTCCAGGCGGCCATGTGGGATAATCAGTGGCATCCACCTCCGGACGATGTACAGCCATGTTCAAGTAAGGCCATCGATCCGTACACATTCCCTTGATCGCACCAGGTCGAATTTCTTTGTAAAAAGCTACCAGAGAATGCGCGTGATAAACCGGATAATCACTCGACAATGGCAGAAACAACCAGATTGCGGGTTACAGCTCGTAAACGCTATTAAAAATCGTCGTATCCAAGCACTCAGAACTCTTGTATAAAGTTGTTGCGCCTTGTACATTTCGCTGCCGAATGCAAAAAACGAATATTATTCTTCGTTGCTTGGACCGTACGATTTGATTACGGTAACCGCGCAACTCGACCGCTCTTCTCGATTGAGCGAAAGAAGAAGAAACCGATGGATTCGCGTAACGCAATTAGTCATTTCATTCCGATCGTGTACCAAAATAATAAATCGTAAGTTTTAATGGAATTTGTAAGCATAAGACCACTAGCTCGTAAACACTGAGGTAAACAAGAAATTTGTCTAGTCGTTTTTAATGTATTTTTATGTTGGTATAACCTAACTCTACTCGTTTGGTGAAAGTTGTTGGTACTCGCGAGAATCGGGCTAGCTAGATTCTTGTACAGGTATGTACATATATTAAGAGTACCGTGCAATTATCTGGTAGCGTCGCACAATCGTTTACATCCGCACAGCATCCAAATATCTATGTAAAAGGACACTCGTTATGCTTACTGATGTATTATGTGAACAGAGAATGTGATGCGAGTGCGGCGCTCTTAGAAAGATTCACAGGTATTCAGAAATACTGTGCGAGGACATATACATAATATATATATATATATATATATTATAAAAGTCTCTCCGTGAATGATTAGTAAAAATACGGAACGATTGTTTAACTTGTTGTATCGTTCCGAGTGTGTGCCAGTTTTTTCAAGATGTGCGCAATTTTGCAAGAGTAACTCAAATACTCGTTGTCGTTGACCATCACCGTAGGTCCGGAAGTACGTATAAATGGGAAAGTAACACGATATACATTGGGTAAAAGACAAAAACAAATTGAATAATTAAACAAAAAGAAGGAACGACAAGAAGACATACAAGACCCTTTTTGATTTAAATAATAAAAAAAAACCGCTGAGTCACGACTCTAGTCAGGCGCCATTGCGTAACCAAATCTCCTTCGTAACGTCAGGTTAAAGAACAAAGTATTTTTTTAGTACATACATATCGTCTTAGAAGTACAATATTTGTCCCACCTTGCACGCCAGAGACATTTAATTTTCATTTAGCAGCAGTTTAATCGAGCGCTCACTTTCCTTCTAATATAATAATCTCTATTCCTCATTATGAATTATTCATTAATTAATGCATATAATATTTCGGAAAACACGGTATTCGAATACCATAACAAAAAGACGGTATCGTTTTGTGATTAGAGATCACTATTAATTTCATTTATAATTTTACACAACCACAAAAGTTTTTGCACCGATAAAAAATATAAAAGAAACTAATTACCATTTCTTCTCATCGCGAATTACTTAGTCATTCCCTCGTCGTTTTTTATACTGATATTAGAAATACTTTGACGTGGCCGTTCCATGAGTGGGTAGCGTCATTGTCTAATCAATTAGTAGAATAAGATGATTAAGAAAGATAATTTAAAAGAAAAACTAAAAACGTGCGTGTTCATCTAGAATTGTAACGTATAGTGATAATAACACCTTAATAAAAAAAGAGACAATTTCGCTATCTTCGATAACGATTCATCCCATACGGATATTTGGATTTATAATATGACTAAATGCGCACCACATTAAAAACATTAATTTATTTAAAAAAAGAACCTCATGGGACACTGCCAGAATTATACGTGCGCTCAAATGGGTGCCATTTCCTTGAGCCACGTGGAACTTGTGGGCTCTTTTCATCGTGGATACAGGGATCCACGAGGATGCTTTATCTCACAAAATTCCCGTTCTAATACTAAAGATTCGTATTCTGGCGCGTAGACGCGTCATATCATAACTGGGACGTACAATATGACTGTACGCACTTGCTAAACGTACATTTAATCAGAGACATAATTAACCTGGATATAGTAAGATTATTTCATGAGCATTGAAGAAAATAAAGAATGAATCGCAAAACGATAAGCGTTCTCGTGCGATATTTATCGAAAGAGAATGAAGATAATAAATTGGAGTCCATATTGGAATATAGAAATAGGCAGATTGAATATCCTGCCAAGAGGTTTAAATACTATGCATACTAATGACGGGTAGTGAATAATGAATTAAGAATGAGGAGTAAGAATAAATGAGATGATAAGGAGGGAATAATCGCCTCGAATATCTTTGCTTCACATAGAGATTTGCACTGTTACGATTGATAGAATTTATTCTCTATTTCTACGCACAAGAACGCATTTCTCCATACAAATACGTTTAGAAAAAAAAAGGAAATATGAAACTACCCGTTTAGGTCTTCGCGTAAAAAAAAGCCCCCGAAAAAATCATAAATCAAGCAATAATCATTTGTTATTAATAACGTAGCAGAACTACCATTTATCCATTTTATTTTATATCATTTAACTTTTGTGATTGATCACTTAGAGCTAAAGTATCACTTAAACACGACAATCCAAGCCAGCGGCGCGTTTTTTATTTGCTTTTTTTCAGAAATCTTAGCTCTCTTTTCTCATAATTGCCTATAAGGCATATGCCTTTAACTAGCTCATAAATTAAACGAAAGAACAATATAAGTGAATCGAAAATTTAATTAAAACATAACCTTTCATTTAGTGATAGCGATCGGCTCTTATCGATTCGGTGATATGATTGGATAAATACAGTCATGAGAAGATTTGAGAGTTCAACCCTGTACTTGTGATACTGTATTCCAGTTATCTGGATAGTCTCGGCATGGAATGTTTTAAAATGAAACGAAATCGGACTTTCTTTATGACTGCTACAAGAAAAAAATGTTTCCTAAGTAAACATGTCAAGGTCCGATCCTCGTTTCAGTATGACAATACCGATCGACGATCTATCTATGTAATAAAACTTAAGTTTAGCGCTATCGTTTATTCTTGTATACCATCTTTTTGTATATCACTAGGGATAAACAGAGAGAATGAGGAGGATTGTTATATATTGTGTGAGGCAATTGGGATTTACTCTCTGTACAGTATTCGAGATAATGTGGATGGATCCATCTTTTTCTCTGAAAGTTACGTCATCAGGAACAAGTAACTATTCGTAGGGCAGGAGTTTCTCTAATGTTACTGTAACAAAACGTGTACATTAAGAATCGTTAGTTATAATGCGTTATGTAATACCGTCACAGCCGATTCCGATTAAGTATGACATTGTAATCCTCATATGAGACATTGAAAAAATGTCACATGATCCTGCGAAATATAGTCGAATCATCAAATATCTTTTCTCTTCTCCCTCTTCTGTTATATATAAATACAAACGCCTTCGGATACTTACACCACTATTATCTGTCTCTTTTAATTTTCCAACGATTTCTTCTAATTTTCTACGTTTTACACCTGGTCTTGATTGCGTTTGTAGATCTTCCATATAATTCTGCGAGTGCATTGTAGTAGAATTTGGCATCATGAATCTAAATCCAGAAATAAGAAATATAATTAAATATTACATTTTTAGTATAAATTATCTCGTACAAATAGACACTGACCTTATGTTATTTGGCTGGGAGAAGTGCGGTGGGTGTGTCTAAAAAAATGTGATTAGTAATTTATTCCGGAACCTGCTGAAATAATATTAATATAATAGATTTTGATTTACGTGTCTAGTGAAGTCATACTGTCCAAATGGATAGGTCCAATCTGGGGGCCTAATCCATGGAGTAGCAGTAACATGCATATTCATATGAGCAGGTCGAACTAATCTCTGAGCTGTAAAACGTGGTCCTAGTAACAAATGTTGTTGATGTTGTTGTTGTTGGAACATCTGCTGTTGTAGATTCAAATAGCTAAAGTAGTAAGGATCGTAACCAGTTGAACTGCCTACTGAAGACAGAGCTAAAGAATTAGCTGCAGCTGCTACAGTGAAAATAAACTTTCTATCAATTACTTTCTCGCGCACTGAAAATGTTATACATACCTTTTGCTCTTTGTATTCGGAGCAAAGCATCGTAGTACTGTTTTTTATAAGCCGCCAATTCTGTTAATGTACTGGCTTGCTGAAGGAGTATACCTTGATCTGATATAGGATAATTTGGATACACGGAATCCAAATCGGAATTTATATTTGGTTCTGGAATATTCGAACCAGTTTCTACGGGCTTCAAAGGATTTAGTATTCTCTGCGTTATCTTCTGAGATTTTGACTTGCCCATAGAATCAGCCTTTCGTCGTCGAGTCACTTTACGAATGTTCTCCTCCTTTATATTCGTAGAGTCTCGAATAGTAAAATTCTGATCACTTCTTAAAGAAGAGTTTGCTAAAACTTCATAATGCTTGTTTTCCAGGCTGGCATTTGTGTCCTGAACATCACAGAATTGTGGTGCTGTATATTTCCATTGAGAAGTTATATTTGATAAATCCGGATTTATAGTTATTGGCTGTGGAATTTCACTCAAGGGTCTTGTGTATGGAAGATTTCGAGTTTCTAAGAACAATAAAAAGTTGCTTATATACGCGAATTAGTATATTTAAATAAAATAATACGTAATCTAATCATGTTGCTTACTGACAGTTGCGCCATCTACTACTCTCTTGAAAAAGTGGCCAATGCTCTGTTTTAAATTTACATTCACTGTTAAGTCATCCAACCGAAGTGCCTGTATTATTAAAATTCGTTTAATATTGAAAACGTTCATTATATTTCAATATTTCATACCTCTTGACTTTCAATTGACTGGTTATTCTCATTACATCTTACAACATCCATTTTAAATATGTCCTCTTGAATAGCTCTCTGTCTTCTTCTAACTTCCTCTTCGAACTGTTTTAAAGGCTTCAGCACATTTTCCAATTCTATACCATTATTTTGAATTCTTATTTTAATATCCTTATTCTCTTGACCAACATTTGCATTTAGTAACTGATTATCAGAGCAGCAAGTATCGGTACCATAATTGATTTTGTAGGAACCTTCATGCTTCTTAATTGTATCCATATCATTATATATTCTGCTATACACTGCATTTTGCATATTATCATCCATTTGACTTTCCACTGTTTCATCTCTCTTAGTAGATGTTTCTTTAGAATAATTTTCGTTTTCCTGTGGTAATTGCACCTTTTCCAGCAAGCCACTGGTCATTGTATTACTCTTGGTATGCAGGCACTCCTAATTATTAATAAATTAATTACCAGTAACGTATTAAAGATTGTTAACGTAAGCCATAGTATTAGATAATTTTTAATTACATAGTAAGGTATTTGAGAAGAGTAAACAACGTCTGGTCGACAAATATCGTTCATCTTACTAAGTGGAAGTCTCAGATATTTATTATCTATAGTTTTCAGGTAAACATCTCGACAAGGTGGATAAGGACTCTTCTGTAATAAATAAGGAGCCTGAAGCCACTTTAACCTATATCCAGGTGCGAGAACAGTATTAGTTTGAAGTTGTTTGGCATCTCCACAATTTTGACCAACAACTTGACTGAAGTTAACATAGGTCTGATGAGGAGGACAGGCATAATTGCTTGGCCTATAGAAATTGTTTAGATTTTGTATATGACTTTGCGTGTTGGTGATTTCATTTGGTGGAAAACCACGAAATACATCAGCCTCTTGAGGTATCATCTAGAAAGAGATTAATTAATAAGGTATGTATAACCTGATAATATATTGTGTTAACTTTCTGTACATTGACATCAAATGCTGTGGAATTTTAATACATAGCAACGACAAAAATGCATTTGTTCTTTACCTGAGGTGACTTTTGATTGCTGGTATAGCTTTCAGTTTTTAAAGTTTGAACAGTCTTAGGGTTTGTATACATAGAATTAGATCGTGGTATACAAGAAGCAGATTCTCCAGGTAGAACTGTACTTCCATTAGATACTTTGGAACCATCCATTGCAATAGAATTATTACTATTGATATAGAATGTACTTAATTATTTTGTAAGATATACAAATATAATAATATGCATACTTTTTGTGGAATAATGGTGCATCCATTCTGACAAATCCTGTTGCCCTGTGAAAGACCTCCTTTATAGTATCTTCTTTAACACCCTTTGGAGGTGGTACCATGGATACAAGAAGTTGTAAACCATCTCCATCAAAATCCTCTAGCAGTACATATAATGTTCGTAGAAGACGCTCATAAGCAAGAACACCATCCTCAGGCTGATACATATGCAAAAGACGTGCTACAGTCCTAGTGATATTGGTTCCTTTATAATTTTTTCTCAGAGCAGACCACAACGAAGCAAATGCCTCAAGATCAGGTCGAATAGCGTCTATGACATCGCCCGATAAATCTGTGAATACATTTGTAAGTTAGAATATAAAAACCTAATCACTTTTTATTACAGTGGAAGGTCTTCAGACAACATGGTGGCTACTACTGTTCTTATTATTATAAAAAATCTACCATTTTTACTCACTATTAGCCGACGTGGTCATTTTCTTTTGAAGGCTTCACCTTAGAATAGTTTTACTAACAGAATTATTTCGCCGGTAACTAATAAATATTTTATAGAGTATTAAAATATTTCTCGGAAGCTTGAAAAGCACGGAAGACAAACAATGCACTATAAAACAATGGAGATAAGCAGGAGTGCATTGTAGATAAACAAAAGAATTGCATTTGACAGTTTGTAATAACAAATGAATATCTGTAATAATGACGATATCAGTTCAAATATTATACACTCGGTGGTTAAAGAATAATACACAAATTTTCAAAGAGAACATAGAGAATTTTACTATTGAAAAGATTCATACCTATATCTACTATTCTTAAGATTTTAAATATCAGGATTGTCTGTTTAGGCCTACACTTTTTGCAAAAAGTGTAAGTAACGCGAACAAGGCTATTATTACTGTTACAATATGCAATATAAAAATATATGAACTGTACACGGTATCAATCGTTAAGAAGGAAATTGCATTGATGTACATTAACGTATTTCAATGGCTCCAAATAATCCCCAGGTGTAGACGTTCTAAATGAAGAATGGATTATTTTAATGAGTATGCCGTTGCCACCGCTGGAACAACCTGATCCCTGATAATAATCAAGATTTTGTAAGGATTAATTTCTACCGGTTAGTATAAAAACCCCGACGGACACGACTCTGATCATATAGTGCAAAGATGGTTCAATTACTGTTCGTTGTCTTCTTGGCTTTTGCTGCAGGAACTCATGGAAAATTACCACCAGGAGCATCATGGACAAGTTTTGCTAGCAGTAAACCAGGTAAAATAAATTGCGTTTCTATTGTGAATATGTTATATTAGTTTATACTAAAATAGTAGACTTTACCTGCAATTATGTCTTGCAGTTTATTCAAGATCTCTGGGACCTCCAGGTATCTCAGGAATGGGAACTATAACAGTACCATATATGCCAAAACCATCATTTTTTCCAAAGCTTGTTGACCCGCGCATAATGATATCAAAGAAAACTGATTTGTTAAGTAATGTTTTTGGTGGTATGGGTCCCATGGATTATCCAGGTTATGGCACTGCAGGTTCTTCACTTTACTCCACATACTCTGGAAAAGATGAAGAGACAGCTGATCTAAAGAATATCATGGACAAAGATGAAAATATTGTTACTAATAAGAATGTACCTTATACTGGATCAGGTGTTTATAAAAGAGGAATGTTTGGTCCAGTTGGACCCAAATTCCCATTTGGTGGAATGTCTAAATTTGGGCCAAGTTCTTTTGGTCCTGTCGAGGAGTCCCGTAGAAAGAGAAGCATTGATGATACAAGCACAATGCTCAATAAATATGGATCTAATTCTGAGAGTAAAACTGACACAAAAGATGTTGGACCACCCCCACCACCATCATATCCTGGTTTAGGACCCATTGCAGAAGAACCAGAACCAACAGAACAAGCAAACTTGGAAAAGATGTTCAATCCATCTTCTGCTGGGACAATACCTAAAGAATACTTGCCTGGTATGTTTGGACCAGTAGTGGATCCTTCAATATTCGCAGCAAAAAAGTCAGCTTTCCTGGATGTGCTATTCAACACATTAGCCACAAGTACTCCTTCACCAGTGACTGAAATACCAGTACCAAAGAATACCATTGTTCCACCAAGTTTCTGGTACCCTACATTCTCCATTCCATCTCCAAGTGCATATGATGCAAAGGTAATTGAGTTCCTAAACAAACTATTTGACTCCCTGAAACTGAACAATACCTCAGTGGACACTAATTCTGTCTATCCAAAGGAAAACTTCGCAAGATCTGCAGCATTCGAATCAGAGGAAGACAAATCGAAAGTGGCTAGATCATTGGATAACGTAGCAGCCATAGCAATAGCCAAGGATTCCATAGTTGATAGCATACTATCTGAACTCGGTAATCTCAAGGCGAGTATGGTAAACACTCTGGATGATTTAATCGCATATGAGAAGACAGCAACGCCTCCTTTACCAATAGGATTGAAACCATTTAAACCATTCCCACCTGGACTCTTTCCAAAACCACTAGTCGATGGGACGTTGCCTTACAAGCAGAGAATGGCCATCCTAAGTAATGTCTTCGACATGCTTACAGAATTACAAAAAAATATAACAGCTACTGTTCAAGAAACATTAGTTTCTAAAAAAGCAGATGTTACTGCTATTCCCATATACAATAGTCCCGTGAAAGAAACAGATACTAGTTCAGATTTCAATTTGACATTACTGGATGCAATTAAAAGTAAATTAGCCAGTTTTAACACAACGGATTATCCTACGGTTCCGAAAAAAACCATGAGGATGCTGCCGAAGAGTCCCACTTCATTCTGGGTCGCCTATCCTCAGAGTCCATCTGCTACTGCTAAACGAGATGTTTCTGAAGATAACATAGACATTCCGGATGTTTACGAAGAGGATCGCCATAATAGAGATCAATATACTAGAGCCATTAAGATGCAAATGCATCAAGGATATCAAAGTCTCCCTCCAGGAACTGTCGAATCAGTACAAGCAGGAGGAGGTTCGGTTCCAGGACATCAGGGTGGAGGAATTAAGATGTTGGTAAGTGTGTTACATCTTGTACAGTTTACATATATTTAAATGCTATATAATCGTTTCTTAAAAACAATATCAAACAAATACAAGAAATACTATTAACATAACATTTGATTCCAGATAAAAATGCCTGCTACATAATCTAAGATTCAGGGAAATCTTATTCCTAAAAAAAAAACAATATTAAATGCTTGTAAATATTAGGACATTTCTCTGTCCTAGGATACAAATGATTATGGAGATTTTGAGAAATGGGTCAACTGGCAGAACTTCCTGAGGAAGGAGTCCCAAGGGCGGAGGCATCATCACGATCATCACTGAGTCGAAGCTGTGAGCGAGATATTTAATCGTAGCATACTCTAGTCATCATAAAAAGCAAAAAAATACATAAGATGAAAACTATTTTTAACGTCAGAATCACTTAGTAACGTGTAAAATGAATTGTGTCCTCAAATAAAGTGCTTCTGCAATGAAGATCAGACTGGCAAATCTAATCACCGCTGACCTATAAAGGTAAATAACCAAATCATTTATGAGTAACACAAAAAAAAATCCTATTTTAAATCACCTCAACGAATTCTACATAATAGATAAAAATAGAGCACACAGGCGCAATCCTGCATCAAGTGCATTGCTTAGTTTTACTAGAATCAGCAATGCATTGCACGCAGGATAGCGTTAGTGTGCTGTGTAACATCAGGAGTTATGACTAAAAGGTCTAAAATCATTGAATGCTAAAGTAAAAACGTGACAAAACGTTTAAATGAAAATAGTCATCCACTTTTGAATTTTTTTTAACTTTTTGAACTCTTGAACATTTTTTGAATATTATATAAAATTATTAAATACTGGTAGCGATGCATCAATATTATTGCAACTTTTGGCGATTAGACTTCATTGCGATTATTATAAGAGGATCCATGCAGTGAATGCAATGTTACATCCTGATTTACTTCAAACTTTCTTTGGTTCTTGTAAACGATTTCTATTCTACACTAAGGAAGATACTTCTTATTGATTTAATACAGAGCGACGTAACTCATATAAATTATTAATTACTATCACCTAGATGTCGTTATTTGTGTTACTAAGTGATCGACTTGACGATCTATTCTAATCACCATGAGAAAGGAAGCTAATACACTGCCTACTGTCACCATGAAACTGATTCCTTCAAATATTAACTTTGGAGCAAAGATTTTCCAGACCATTAGATGCCGGCATTGAATAGTTGCCACAAGCATGCAGCCGAAAATCTGTAATAATAGGAACAAAATATATTGAACTCTTTTAATAAAAAAAAAGTCGAAAATATATAAAGACACTCACTCGAATCCCATGGAAGAATACATACTTTCCAAGAACAGTAAAAACTGCACTATGGAAAATAGCTTGACGTTCATATAATAGAAGTTCGCCTCTCTTTAAATCTTCTTCTAGACGAAATTTAATTTTCACCAAATTTGGGAGCATTAAGTAAATTGTGAAAGGTGCAACAACTAACAGCGGTAAGGTAGCCCCCAATATAATATGAGAACCAAACGTATTTATTCCTTAAAAAAAATAAAACATACTTATGATTCTAATAATAAGAAAAAAAAGTCTTCAATCATTTTATGTGAAACTTACCTATGAGAATAGCTGGGAGTAGATTCCCATAATAATTACCACCTGTTCCGATGAAGGCAGCATCCCAATGAATAGTTAAAAAAGTGGGCTGATGTCCGGTTCCATAAAAGAAATACTCCGCCATGAGGAACCAACAGAGAATTGCTGTGCTTGGTACGTCGAACAGTTCAGCTACCGGCATTCATGAAAAAAAAGAAATTTCATGTGTAAGTATTTCAGGCCTTCCAATAGATGATTTATTATTTGCTGCAGTCAAACATGGAAGGAACCAAAAGAATATGATCCATGTCTATCAACAGCAATATATATTATTTAATAATTGTTGATAGTAATACTTACAAATGCTATTGGCATTCTGAAATCTTTCCACTGAAATAATAGTTAGGATACATGCACAAGTTATGTACATCACTACTGTACTAGGAGCAAGTACATCCCCCAGAAGTAAAGCATAGAGTAACGTTAAAAAGACACTTAATGAAATAAATGTTGCACTGTACACTGTTCCCAATCCATACACAATTGGAATATTTTCATCTTCTTCAAGTTTTCGTTTATAAATAAGTCCCTTCAGTCTTTCAAAGAGTCTTGGTATGATATCCTCACCATGATAGATGTTGATGGATTCCCCTCTTCTCGGAAGTATAAAAACTCCCAGTGGACGGTAGAATAAAATGAATATTCCGAATAAAATCATGAAGTAGGCAACTCCTGGCAGGGCATTTTCTTGCCATGATAAGGCAAGTTTCATTTTAGCATCCTTTGGGAACCTCTTAAGGACCCAGAAGCATCCAATACACACTACTGTTACACCAGGACAATATCGAGCTACGAAGACACTCGGCGAGAAACCAGAGAGATTTCCACAACTGCGTAACCAATATCTAACCACTGTTATAAAGAGAGCTAGGATGATTAGAGCTGTAGTAAGGAAGGCTCGTTCTATTTTACTAGATACTATAGAGCTAGCTTTGCCTAATATAATGCTAGAGCAAGATCTTCCTCTATGTTCTTCTCGACACCTCCAGAAATAACTGGAACATCTTATCGCCAGGGCTGTTACGAAGCCTACGATTATTAGAATTATCCTGAATGAAGGTTTTGACGTAGATTTGAAGATAATTCTTGCTTTTCTGTCTGAGGTGTCTACCTGGTTATCTACTTTTATATTGTATAAGACTAACCAGACTAAAGTTATTAAAAGGAAAGATAATACTCTGTCTTCTTCAACAATATAACTATTAGAAAAGAGTCCACATATTGTCAGAAAGAGTATTATTCTGGCCAGATAGCTGGACTGCTGCTTTTTAATACTATTATACCAGTTTATAGCAATGATGTCCCAATTTTGGACAACAACTACAAAAAGTAACAACAACGATACAATTCCAGTAGCAAAATATGTGATATACTGAAGTTCCTCAACAATTTTTAGCCAATATAAAAGCCAAACTACTATTATGGTACAAAGATTTGCCAGGACAGAACAAGTTAGGAACCAGGACTCGAATATTTTGATTATTCGATCTCTTTGTATGCAGTCCAGGATTGTGTAGGAGAAAAATAGAGTACCGAACATCAAAATAAGTCCCTTGAACATAAGACTTGAGTCAAACTGAACCCAAATTTCAGCACACATATTTCGTATGAGTGCCAAGTATGCCTTAGCATCTTTAATAAAGTCCTTAAATTCTTCCAGGTTTTTAGTATGCTTCACCTGCTTAGAAAGGTGTTTATAAGAACTTTCAAGCATCTGTAATTTATCATCAGAGAAAAGAAAAGTGTCCGTCGAATAAGCATCAATGTTCTTTTTGGTCTGTGCTACATTACTCCATAAGGACTGTACAGCATAATAGAGTTGATCAAGAGATTCATTCTTATCTTCCACCATGGGTAAAGCATCCAAAATGACAGTTCCTAGGCTAGAAAAGGGCATTGGACTACCTAGTATTGTTGCTATGGTTGGAACAAGGTCTACATGGTTAGCCACCTTTGAACCTATCACAGTTGATGTCTCTATTAGAGGTAGCGTTGAATATATGAACATGGCTGCTTCAATTTCATCTATACTGTCTCCACCGTGATCTCCAGTGTCTGTCATTCCATGATCACCAATAACAAAAAGCATCATTCCCTCGCCAAGAGATTTGACTATTTCTTTTATTAAATAATTTGTGTCATTCAATTTCCTGGTCATTTCTGGATGACGTGGTCCATGTTTATGGCCACAATGGTCAATACCAAGAATATGAGCGACAAGCAATGACCAGTCCTTTTTCTTCATCTCAGAAAAAATTTTTCTGCGTACCTCATGATCTACAGTGTCTAGATCCCAAACATTAAATGAAGGTGCTGGATATTGTCTTAAGAATCTTCCAGGAAACAGACTAGTCCATGTATCATCCCCCATAAAGACAATTCCACCTTTAATATTCTGATCAATTAAATTATCTTCATTTATATCTTCAGTTGCAAAGTTTGAACTGATATCCACAAATGTGGGTAATGTTCCAGTCATAAGACCTTTTAGACGTTGCATGGTTGTTGTCGGGGGATCAGCTATGAATTTATACAAGCGAGATTGCAATGGATATTTGTGAATCAGCTCGTTAACAATAGGCATCTTGTTCTTGTAATACGAAGACTCTGCATTGGCATCATCATGCCAATTCACAAATTCATGTTTAAGGGCATCGACAACAAGAAGTATCACTCTGGCTCGAGGCTTTGGACATATATTAACCCCAGTTGCTGAAGTTTCTAGGACACGCTTTAAATCGCAGTCACCAGAATCTTCACAGTGTATACACTCACCACGTTCAGTCCTGCTTACGCGATTGAGAAGAAATCCTTTAGTGAAGAGTAATAAACCGACAATCATCAGATAGGACGTCCATGCCAGAAAAATTAAATAGCTGCAAGACTTAACCATTTTCACAAAATTACAATCACGTGCCGCTTAACAGATGTGGAAGTAAACAAGGTGTGGTATTGCGCATGGTGGAAGAAGAGGTGTGGTGGTTATCAAGGCGCGTTTTCGAAGATACTGCGCAGCCAAAAGCATAGGTCAGTTTGTAACATGTATATAATGTATAGCAGAGTGTATATTTGGACCGTTTATTTTGAAAGTGGTGTAAGTCCATTTTCTCTTGTTTCGAGAAAATTAAAGGTGTACACTAAATTAAGCATAAATTACGAGATATCCCATTTTTAAAAAAATGGACTTACACCACTTTCAAAATAAACGGT
>JARQTJ010000484.1:0-77691 GCA_030142635.1 Trachelus troglodyta | reverse complement strand
AATTAAGCATAAATTACGAGATATCCCATTTTTAAAAAAATGGACTTACACCACTTTCAAAATAAACGGTCCATATAAGAGTACCTACATAGTACCTGGTAACCATGATCTTGTAACTATCCGCGCAGGGAATCGTGATCAAATTTAAAAATATAAACGTAAGTAATTAAATACTAAAACAATTTTGCAAACGTGCAATGTTGTTATTTTTTAAAAATAGTCAAATATCCTAAAATACATTCTGAATACGGAATAAATGCATAGTTTACCGCTTCCATCGTCAAGTGATTCTAACCTCAAACTGTAAACCCGTATATTTTAATCACATCAAACTAAACAGATGATTTAATTTTGGACATGCAATATTTTTTGTTACAATATTATTAAAAATTCAACTTCTGTCGCGATTCTAGATGTATTTTTTATTTGGCACTGCCAGAATGTTTGGGATGAGTTTAGAAAATTAGTCGGAGCCCTTGGCATACTCGGTATAAAGTAAAGGCAAAGAAAATAAGCATTTTGTTTTCTTACCAAAACTAATTGGAGAAGCTTGGGTATAACAAGGCTCAACCCTACAGTTTATGAAAGCTTACCGATGATGAGCACTACAAGTTCTGTCCACACTCTAACGTCTGACATAAAGAATATTTTGATAACAAATGCTGAAAATCTACCACCGGTGCTCAAAACATCTTCTGATAAACAACATAAAAGAACACGTCATGGATAAAAAATGTATCTGGAAGCAAAAATATGAAAAATTGAAGAAAAACATTATTTTGCAGCAGAAGCTCAACATAAAAGAAAATACTGTGCAAAAATACACAGAAATATTAAAAAGATTGTTTACACCAGGTCAGGTTCATTTATTACTACACCCAGAGAAAAGTAAAATAAAATGGAACGTTGAAGACATCTCCCTTGCTATATCTCTACGAAGTTTAGGTGCTAAATAATATAGATTTTGGAAAAACAACATGCAAATTCCTTTGCCATCATTTTCGACTTTGAGAAAGTAGGTAGAAAAGCTGGTCATGGAACGAGGTATACTCCACGATGTACTGAGTATCATGAAGCAGCAAGGTTCCAAAATGACAAACATTGAGAATCCTATATTCACCATCTAACGGTTATTATTGTACAGTTTAATATTATTTTACAATCAAAACATTTATAAACATACCATCATGATTGCTGCAACGACCTTACAACTTCGCACTTTGGAATATTAATGAGTCTAAATGAGAATAATGGAATAATGAAATAATAAAGGAGAATAATATTTACAATTTTTCAACGTACAGCACAAATATATAGCAATTATACTTGTGGAGAGAATGAAATATGTATGTAATGGAGTATTTTATTTTTTTAATTTATTGGGTTGTCCGGAAAGTTCGTGCCGATTTTTAAGGAAAATTGAAACGCAGCGCGTGCCGAAAATCGGCACGAACTTTCCGGGCAACCTAATAATTCGTCAAAAATTTATTGAAAGATATTGCAAGTTTGTATATCTTTTTAATTTCCGTTTTCGTTTAATAACTTTCAAATACAAATAGTTAATAGTTGTAGAAACAAAAATTATAAACTGTCGAATAAAAAATAAGTTTGTATTTTGGAATGATTATTTAATATAGTCCTATCCTGACAATTTTTTCCTTAAAGGGAGATTTAAGCCCCGCCTCGCATTTATGATATTAGAACTGATATTTTTTACAAAGTTTTCTTCAAAACCAATTTATACAATCAGAAACTAGTAGTCAGGCCGACGTGTAATTGACAGATATATTTAGACGGTCCCTTTATTCTTTTTTTTATTCAATAGAGGTTTTCGAGAAAAATGTTTTACAAGTTTTTTTTTTTGTTATGTTCACCAGACACCTTTCTTAAAAATTCTTAAAGGGATATACGTCTTTTCTTTCACTCTGATGTTATCCCCGTATGCCGTTCCTATTATTTTCATGCACTCAGTGTACGTGTTTAGCTTCACATCAAACAAATTCGATTTAATGTCGGTGACGACAGCAGACAATTTCGAATTCCCGCTTTTATCACTTTTTCCTATTGGCTATAAGGAAAGAAAGAAAGGAAGGATATTCCTCAGCTAATACAAACTATTCCGAATAATAATTTTTATAAACAATATACTACAATGAAATAATAGAAAATTTACGAGTATAGTGACCACAAAGTATTGAATATAAGATTCTTGCGATAGTTAGAGAGGTTAAACAACATTTTTTATTTCATTGAAATAAGAATATAAGCCGCTTTCTAGATAAAACAGTTTGATTTCGCAGTAAATGTTTTTCTTTTACCGACACACTTCGGCACACTGGTGTTGCATGTACGGTTTATGGATCTTGCGCATTAAAAATAGCAAACTATGAGTACCAATGGGCAGAGAACATAGAGCTGAAACGTTATAAATCAGACTAAAAGCATCTTACAAAACAGTAAATGAAACACGAGTGAGACGAAGTGTGTCGGTAAAAGAAAAACACCCAGTGTATTGTCATTGATGGAATCTCCGTAGGTAAATATATACGGTACAAAATTCATTGTACCAACAGAGCTTAATTATTTTTAGTACTCGATACTAGAGTAAAATCTAAGGTGTATTCTAATATATTATTTGCTCGTATTACTGCAAGCATAATTAAAGAAAGAAGAAAAGTATGTTTCTAACAAACATCTTAATGAAGAAAGCCAAAAGCAAGTAAGTTACTAATTTATATCACTACTATACTGTAAAATTAAAGTGCAAAGTTAAGTTTGAGGTTACTTCTCCTCTTCTGTATTTAAAACAAAATTATTGAGATTATTCATATGTGAAATATTCACTAACTAAACTAAATTAGTTACAGTTTGTTTTTTATTATCTTATCACTAAAATCAATTGCTCTTCCATATGTTATAAGCAAAACACTGTCGAGTTCCTATTAGCAGAAAACGCATGCGTTAAGGTACCGCTAGCGCGGAAACGAAATTGTTCCAAACATAATAGACATGTATGGTCGGTAACTTACCGGCCCATAAAAAATAATTATAAACAATGAAAGAAACTGAAGAGCAGGATGATGTCGTAAGTTCATGTCGTAGAAATCGAAAATAGTCAGATTTTGACAGAGATTCTTCACCCTGATCGATAAATAAAATACTTGAACTAAAAAGTCAAATGCGAAATTTACCACAAGTAATAATTTTTTCGGTCGGATCTCTCTCTGTCTTGGATTAATCCTTACAAAAGTGGCATCAGAAGAAATGTAAACCTTGCATAATGTATCCACGTATCATATTCTGCTTTGCGAAAGAATTTCATTTACATATTACTTACCAGTTTATATGATGTCTTTATTCTCCTTATCAGCTTTTCGACAAGTAAAATATCACAAGCATTCAAATACGATTTATTGCCGTAACATCCTGTACCGTAATTTCATGCGCATCGAAAAAATGTTCAGCGATGAACGAGCCTACATGCAGTAAACACATTTTGCAACATTTACACCTGTACTACATAAATTTTCTGCTATTACATAGCAACTACGTAAAAGTTACATAAATGTGACAAATATATTCATCGGGTATCCATAATAAAAATGAAAATAATATCTTTCTTTTTGTGTAGAAATATAATGGTTCTTATGGAAAGTGCAATAACTGGTCATAAATTCGTATGGATTCGAGAAAGATTAGCAGACAAACTGGAGATAATACGATTTGATCCATACCGTAAGTTAGAAAATTTTCATAGCTGTTACATATTATTTAATTAATTTCCTTTCTATTTTCAGTCGGACAAAACTCTTTGTACAGAGAGAGACGTCGAATCCGTAGTATGTAACGAGGTTGCTGATAGTAACCAGAAAACGTTCTTCACCATTAAACGATTTTCCACCGAGTCGGTAGTCAGATTAATTTCATCCCTCTGACCCCACTAAGCTAGGGGTTGAAAACTCCCTCCCGAAATCACCCTTGCACTCCTGTTTGAAATCACCGAGGAACTCACCATGAAATCGTTCCAAATCGCTGATGGGTCACCCGTGAAAATTTCCAAGCAGTCAAGCGCTTCTCTTCTGTAAGACTACAGGATTGGATTTCATTATAAAAATCTTTCAGGCAATTTTGAATTTCCTAAAAAATAGATATTTCATATTCGAATAGTGGAAGAATTTATTAAACGATGGTACCATATTATTCAATGTATCATTTTATTATTATTTATTATCCTGGGATCATCTACAGTCCGAGGTCAGGTCACAGCCCATGCAATCGGGTTTGTAGATATAACATTCCAAACCAGGAGGACAATAGTGTTCCAGGCAGAGGTCCTCGTTTATGTTGCAACTTTCGTATGCTATTAAGAATTAAAGATAATATTATATTCTTGTATTTATTTTTAATACTCTTTACTTACTATTTGTACAAATACTGTTTCTACAGCATCCTCCGCAACAGGCGTCGTCATCGGAACACTGAAATATTAGAACTTTTAAAAGCTATACTTTATTTAATTTTGAAAATGATAAATTAGTAGCTCACATAGTTTCCGACTGTTACACAATCCTGTGAGAGAACATTGATTACTGAGGAAATGAACAAAATTAAATTGAATAAATGAACTGTCACCATTTTATTTGTTAACGTGAGATGCTGCCGCTAGACTTCTTTAAAGACTATTCCGATATGTATAAAATGTTACGCAATGTCTAATGGCATACTGAGACAGAAATTAGACACCTTTTACTAATAGCTTTCAAGGTATCTCAAATAGGTACCTCAAATCAAGGTATATAAATAGAAGATATTGGTAGCGACACTATAATCAATTCGAAAAATGTATATTTGACCTATTCTATCATTACTTTGATATATTTCATGGGAATGATAAATTAACAACATGCTAAAATTCGCCCAAACTATGCATCTAAGGCAATCGATTCGGGATAAGCGAACGGCGCAGTCATGAATTCGCTCGTTGTTTTTTACGATTAATCTCAATGGCGTTCCTCTTGCGGCGTCCTTCAGCTTGCCAAACTCCCTGCCGCGACTTCCAACAGCGTTTTCCCAAGAGGCATGCGAAGGTATTTGAAGTACCTGAGACCCCGAAATTTCGCGTCCCTTACTGAACTCCTGGTGCGAAGCGTGTTAGCCTCCAGTGACGTGATTGGTGATAAAACCGATGCCGATCACGGTTTCGGCAAGATTTACAAATGGAAGAAAATCGATGAAGCATTCAAAGAAGCCAAGTTAACTGGTAAACCCATCTTCCTCTTGATCCATCGTGACTGGTGTCCAGCATGTCAAGGTCTCAAATCCAAATTTTCAAAATCCATTCGATTAGTCGATCTAAGTACACAGTAAGTTTTGAAACTTGAAAATAAAACTTGTATATTAACAGAAATTCTTCTTCCTAGATTTATCATGGTGAACGTGGAGAGCAGTATGGAGAGGTTAGGACACGATGAGAAGTTTCAGCCAGACGGAAAATACGTACCTAGGATACTGTTCTTTCGCCCTGAAGGAGATCTCATTAGAGAGGCATATAATCGTCATCCTAAGAATGATCCAAAGTATCGGTATTTCTACAGCAACTCTAGTCAGGTGGCAGAGACAATGTTATTCGTCCTGGAGATGATTGGACACAACGCGTTGCCGAAAGTCCAAGTACCAGTCAAGAAGAAAAATGACAAATCTTGGGTAAAACCTGATGACTCCTCTGATAATCCTATTAAGCCAACGATACTTGAGTGATATAATTTGTTAGCAACTAATATATATATATATATTTACCTAAATCCTAACAAGATCTTAAAAGAGAAACATTTTTAACTAAACTCTCCGTGCAGAAGTTTAAGGGGTCGATTCCCTATCCTTTCAGTCTTCAAGTTAAAGATTAGAATCTGCAGGAGTCATGGTTAAAGAGAAAGAGAGAAAGAGAGAGAGAGAGAGAGGATGAATCGAAATCGAGGGCGTCCCCAAGGATCCCTTTGATCTCGTATAAGGAACACAAAGTTGTATTATTTCCACCGTCCGGCGTTTCAAACGGTTAGGAATCCGCGAGGCGTGAAAAGCGGGCTGTTTCTCTCTCTAATCTTTCTACTTGGCTTCTCTTACCTTCCTCGTTGCTCTTGTATATTTTCTTCTCTCTAGTTTGATCCAACTGGATTGAGGAGTTAGGAACGAGTAGCTGCGAGCAAGAGAAATAAAAGAAGAGAGAAAAATAGATGGCGGTGGGTCTAAAAAGATGAAGTTGAAGGTATATATAGTATAGAAAAAGAAGGGGTCGTTTAATGATGTTGCCAATTCAATTTCTCTCCTTTCTTGTTGCGACGCCATTGTTATGAGAGAGGAGACCAAAAGAGAGAAACAAGAATATCCTACAAGAATCCCTTCTCCTCCTTCCTCTTTCCTTTTTCCTTTTTCAAGCTCCCGTACATCGTCTATATACATAGAAACCCAGGCGTTTTTCCCTTTATGTTTGTCGGTAAGGTAAATGTTCTGCGGTGCCCTTTGACTCTTTTACTTATTCTCTCGCCCTTCCACGATTAAAAAGGCCAGAACTTGAAGGAACAATCGTCTACGGCAGCTCTGAAAAATTTCATCACAATGTTTTATAGCTATTCGCTTGCATGGACAAGAAACAAAAGTCTTTGTCCTCTTAAAGGTTTACCATGGAGATACGAAGTATGCCTCGTGCAAGCTTTACGAAAAATTGTACAAGTATATCAGTACAAAATTTAATATCTAATAGTAAATACGTAACACAGTATGTGCACGGAGAAAATTTTAGGCTAGAAATTACTCTGTAATTGTAGGACATCATACAGTTAATTCATATTGTAGACCTATATTTGAAATAATAATATAACCATAGTAAAGTATTCTGTAGATAACAGTAAATGTTGCGAAATCGTATAGCAAATTTTAAGATATTTTGAGATATACATAATTTAATCATATTTTTTACTGTTAAATTTAAAAGTTCAAGTAAACTCAAATGTCTGAAATCGATGTAAAATTGTACGTCGATCAAGGCCACTCTGTAAATAACCATTATATATAGTTACAATTTTTTCTTCGTAATCTCTATAAATTACACCATTCCTTGTAGAAATTTATTTGCAATATTTTTTACCAAGCCGATTAAAAAACATACTTATAACACACGAAAGCTTAGTATGGTAATAAAAAAAAATATATAACTGCGACAAGACATCCCAAGGGTTACTGTATTTTCATGGTAATTTTTATCGCGAATTATATACGAATTCTTATCATACAATTCTCTCCATGTATATATCTATCTCTATATACAATTAGCTAAGACGGTATCAAGTGTCAACGCAACCCAATCTAATGTTGATAAATTTATCTTTTAAGTAATTCTAGCAATGGCCGACACGTGTAGACGAAAATAAAAAAGCAGCAAAAGAGAAACGACTAGTAGGAAAGGTAAAATAAATACTCGCTGTTTTAAGTGTGTTTCCCGCGAGTTGTTCTCTGCTTATTACAGTGTGTACTGTACACTGTGCATACTATGCTCTCACGGTCGGGCCGTCTAAAGTGGCTGCTGCTAATTAACTACGTTATTTTTTCGCATTTGCAAAAGAGGCTTCAATAATTCTGAGCCCGGATGAACGAGCGTGTGCCTTCGCCTGTACTGACAACCAACGAGAGAAAGAGAGAGAAAGAGAACCAGTTGAAAAATGTACATGTACTCATGTATGAACATTTAGCTGCACACGAGGTACCCGACGTTTTCCTAACGTAACGTAACGCGTTTTACACGCCTACCTATGTACTCGAGTACCCGTACTTACATGTATATACTTACTTAACTTACCTGGATACTATATATACTATACCAGCCGAGAGCAACCACGTATAACTTTACACATACAAAACCCGAACAATATCTATACGTATATTGCCAATGTATATCGAGAGAAAAGAAATCTCCAGCGAAATGCAGCGACCTGAGTACCTGGTGCATTCCGCGCGGTTTAATACATCCGCCTTATAAACGCCAGAGAATTTGTCATGTTACAATTGTACACAACGCTTGAACCATAACCTCTTCTATCCTGACAGCCAGTACAAGCACAGGTTAGTTTTTCATATTGCTTAAAAGATTGCTAGTAAATTGCAACATCGCTGCGTCCTCCCATTCCATAACAAATTGCTAGTATTTTGAGATGTCAATAAAAACTTTCTTAGTTTTAATATTATTATACAATTATTTCCTATATTTGACCTATTTCTTAACAAATTTGTTTAGGGGGTGTTACCCTATTTTTACGGAAAATTGAAGTATAACGTTATGACATTTATGGGCTGTTATTAAACCACTCGATAGGTTGTAAGATTTTGCAGTGAAAAAGTTATCATTATTTCTAAGTATTGCTTGTGAACGTTGATTATCCGAGTCGATACAGTCAATCGAGTATTATTATTGTTATTGAAATCATACGCATGTCAATGGTGCGTATGGTACGTGTATAATATGTATCTGTGATGTATGGATATAGCGTATGTTTAAAACGTTTAAAAATTGATTCTTGCCAGTGTATATCATTAATTGTACTTACGTAAAGTATAATTGAGTTTGGATTGAAGCAAAGTTCTCAAATAGTGTATATAAGGAGTATCGTTGGGATTCTTGAAATCTCCAGAAAGCTCGTCTTTCCTATCGATCTTACGGAGGCTTCCAGTCCCGGGCGAAACGTTGTCGGTGATATTTGAATTGAAATAACTTTGAGACCTCAATATCAGCTTCTGGAATCGTTGGTGGTATAGTAATGGTGGTGGTGCCGGTTTCGTGTAGGTATCTCTCTGCCAGGAGTTTCACCCTTCCTTTCTCTGCCACCAAAAGGCTCTTGAAATAAATTGAAAATGGCTGGCATCGCCCTGCCTTGGATAAGTGATACCTACCTACCCACCTACAACCACCTACCGACCTGCCCGGCCCACGAATTCCTTGATATTCTTTCATAAAAATCGCGTCTCGCGACCTCAAGAGGGCCCCGATCCTAGGATGCGAATTTGCCCTCGATCCTCAGCTGCTCGAACTTTTTGCCTTTTTCATACCACCCTCGCTCCAAGATCCAACCTCTTCGTGGCTTTACATCCGAGCATCGATCCCTTGGCACGATGTTTTGGTACCGTTGTGAAAGTATACTGAAAAAAGGGACCACGTTCAAAAAAAAATAAAAAAATAAAAGAAGAAGGCATCGACAACAACGTAAACTCAGATAGTGAATTCTACGTTCCGAATGCCACGGTGGAAGAACTCTTGCGTGCACCCTTCAAGAGGAATGCACTGGATAGAGAGCACAAGGACCTATTTCTCTGGTAAGAAATAGCGTGGGATAAGAAATAATTTGAAATAAAAGGAACACTATCTTTCTTAAGAATGTTTGGTGCTTCGAAAACTTTAACATTGAATTGGGATATACATAGAGACTTCTGGAGTGACTTGATCTACGTGGGTCACGTATACACGTAAAACAGGGATAGTAAATGCGTTTCCAGGGGGGTTATGCCCTGTTACGATCACACACGCGAGTGCGCGGCTAGGTATTGAATCAACGAGTATCATGCGGTTGACAGCTAGAGCTAATTGAATCTTGACTCTATCTATCTGTCGACTCGAGCTGAGACTCGACTCGCTGCACTGAATCGCGTTCGCGTTCGACGGAATCCTCGCTGTCGGAGTATCCTATCTTTTTCCTCTCTCTCTCGCGCTCTCTTTACCTTTCATCCTCGTCGCACTACTGCATCCATCCTCTCTTTAAATCTCTACCATATATTCTGTCTACAGATACGGATTTCGTATCCCTGTCACAATTTTCTCACGGCAAATACCCTTCAAAATACTAACCCCAATAATTTATCTGGACTTTATCAAGCGTTCGGATGATTATCATTAATTTAAAGAAAAAATTTAATTTCCTAATAATTTTCAATATACTCCAACCATCCTGATAGGTAATTAGGTATCCTATATAGTATATATAATAGGTATCATGTAACAGGTCTAACGTTTAAGATGATAGATAATAATCCGTAGGATTCATTACCCTTGGATTCTGCACCACGATGCCTCGATTACGCAATCAAGATGGCATCGGGAAAGGCATCTCTCGCCTTCGACTCAAACTACCAACAAGTATTTCAATATCTGCTCCAATATATTCCCACCAGCCCTATAAACGTGTGTGCAGTTATATTGGATTCTCTCTTTCTCTCCTCTCCACTTTTCTCATCCCTCCCTCTTGTACCCCTTTCCGACTAGCTAACACATTCTCTCTCAGTGCCTTCCATTCACTTCTCGCCACTATATTCTCTTCTCTACGTGCGCCTTCTCCTCTCCCACCCACCTCCCCCCTGCCCCTCCACGTCCTCTTACTCTTTCTATCTATATTACGTTTGTATATATGGATATACACACACCTTCACCTACCGTCAAGGCACGTCGAATTCGTTTTCCACACTCTCGTTGCGTTTACACACACGTTACAGACAAAAGGATTTTTATATGGGACGCGTAGGCATTTATTGCATAGAAAACCGCATTCACTATACCCTTGGTGTAATCCTGTAAACGATTCTTCAAAAACCCTATTAGAAACGATCATCTTGGTCCGGGTTCCGAGGAGGATTTATAGATTTTTCGGAAGCTGCGAGCTATTTCCTTGAAATTCGAGAAGACGTAAGAAAGTAATAACTAAAATCTTCATACTTCGTTACCTTGATATTAATAAATTGTAGATCGTACCTTGTATTATTTAATAGTATTTTAGGTTATTTGATGAATCACATCCCAAAGGGTTGGGTTGCAAGGATAGCTCATGATGTAACCAAGCGTAAATCTATGACACGCACCTGGGTATACACTCTGATGAAATTCTAGGGGTAGTCGTATTTATATCTCAAAACGAGTATATATGCATCTACTTATGGTATATGGACAATGCAGGTATCATAGATCTAGTCAACGGGTTTCCTCGTTCGAATCTAATGGGAGAACCGTATCTTGTAAACATATCTGTATTATCATAAATCAGAAGGCTCTATAACGTTCTTTTCTGAGTCTGTATAACAAAAAAAGGGCGGCTCCTCTTCCGTCATATCGTTGTAGGCCCAATTAAATGAATCTTTATAGGTTTATACACACGTGGCATTGTCCACTGACAAGTCAACCTGTCAAATAATTTCTGACAGCGTGGGATTTCTATTTAAATTATTTTCTTACAGGCTTGGTTTAATAAGGATATATCGAGTACAGTCTGATAATGGACTTTGAAAATGTTGGTAAAGTAGAGCAGCTATTATATACGTAAAGGATTGGAAAATGGAAAATTGCCTGGAGTCCTCCATCCTTTAAATCCTTACAGGGACAATACTCTAGGTGAATACTATGACGTACCTTGATGAGGGATATACGCTGGATCTTTCTATGGTTTGCTGAGTGCCCTTAGGAAATTCTCTAGGTAAGTATCCATAAGTGTCTAGTACCGGTACTAGTGAATCCATGTTGGCTTTGTCAGCGAATTGGTGACCTTTTTCTCTCCCTTAGCCCTTTTGCGATCCTTTAGCCATTCGGAAGACTCGGCTGGACCAAATCAAAATAGATTTTCACAGATGCCTCCCACGTGTATTATTAAACCAGATAGAAGCTGCATCTCATTCCTCCTGGGAATTTCTCCTGTAAAGGATAACGTATAAATATATGTATACGGTGCAAGGATATCTTATTTCCTCGGTATACTATATAAGGGCCAATAGGGCGGTGTATGGATCCCTGTATATACTATATATTGTTAAAATTAACGTAACGCTATCTACCGTAATTTACGTCAAACAAAATAAGACGAAAAAGAACGAGAAGTATAGGAACTACATTCTTCCCCATTAATAAGACTTTTCTCTGGGTCTGCGGATATCCCTAGAAAATTATACACACCATAAAAGATATATCTCGTGACAGGATAATCCAAGGACAATGATTAGTCTAGTAAGTTGTATCGTAGTAAATTTACTGGGCGTGTCTGACCGCGATTAACGAAATCTGAGATTTACGAAAGAAACACGAGACGTTTTTCAGCACATTTAAATTCCTGCGCATTTGCCGTCAGCCCACGCTCCCCGTTGCCAAGGATAGAATTCGAATGTACATATGTACTTTTTCACAAGGTATTATCGAGTATACGCTTCCATTGTCTAGACTGTCGAATGAATAAAAGCAAAAGCAAAAGCTAAAGCGTAATTCACATTGTGCGTAACGGTGCGTTAGCTACTCGTTAAATGAAGAAAAACTCGTGGCTCTGACGTGGCGTTTGTCAGGTTCGTTAAGACAGGAGGGACTACGTAGTATGTAAAAAGGAAAGTAGAAGATTGGCAAAAGTAGAGACATAGAGAAAGAGAAAAGGAGACACGGGGAATGAGAGACTCTGGTTTCTTTTAGTAAACCAGAGGAATGGGTAGTACGTAGGGACAATGGCGAATTAAAATAAAGAATAGCCAACAACAAACAAGAACGAGCGAGTCCGGTGTGCGTGGGCGGGCTCGAGGAGCCCGCTACGATTGTGGGAGGAACTGTGGGTGAGAAGAGCAGAAGAGAGAGGAGAGGAAGAGAGAGACTGAATCTGCGTTTACGTGTGCCCATGTGCGTGAGCGTGAGCGCTTGCGTCTACCGGGGTTTGGCAGTTAGGTATTATATACCTACAGGAAGAGAGACAAAGCGAACAAAACACTGTCGGGGCGTCGCGCTCCGCTCGCAAACAGCTCGCCGAACTAAAACTTGGAACAAAAGTCCTCACTTTTGTTCCCTCGAAAGTTTTTCGAATTATGGCCGCGCGCAGGGCGTGCTGCTGGTGCTACTGATGGTAGTAGTGATGATGGTGACGGGAAGACTGCTGGTGGGGTTCTCTTAGTTCAATCTTGCCTTGGTGAATAAATATTAATATATATATATATATATATATATATAGACAGGACACTACGGATAGGTAAGAGGGTGACGTTAAACCAGTACTCCGTGTGATTTATACTATCTATTAGAATGAAAACTTTGTTATTCCATTTTTTTCCTTATATACGGCCGGACTGTAATTACTGGATGCTTTAATGAAGATTGATCGGTCAATTAGTCAGTCCAACGGCTACCTCTATTTATAATTACTGATCATGCTATAAGGAAAATTTAATAACTGGTGTTTAGATTTATTTTTCCTAAGAAATAATGTATCTACGTCATGCTAATTATTAGTAATTAGGCTGAATTACCTTCGGTCGTATTTCTATGTAAAATTTTGAGTCTTATGTACCAGTCTGTACTTCAGGTAGGAGTTGATAGTGTCTTCATGTCAATACCCCAGGTTGTCCAATGGATGCTCGCATTCTCGATTAATAGGCAATTAAACATCGACCGCGGCCGGAAGGCAAGTCCAGGTTAGCCCTTGCAGCGATTAAAACCCGCCACTTGTGGGTTCGCCACAAAGCCATCATCCCCCTGCTAGTCTTTCATAGTACCGGGCCACACGATTCTCCTCCTGCATTCTTTCTTGTGTCTCTCTACGTTATAGGGTGCGTTCAGCGACAATGCAGTGCGGGAAGCCTATCCTCCTGTGGGCATGACAATGGATATACATAGTATATCAAACAAATTTCAACCCCATGAGAAACTGTTGACCCTGAGCATCAAGGGGTTTTTCGCCAATCCTTATTAAACGGCGTCGACAAGACTTTTTCTCGTGGGACGTGCTTCGACACGTGGCGCTTCCTACCCCTTTGGCTTTGGCCCGTGTCGACCTTCGACTCCCGCGCGAAACCGCGCGAATCACCACGTATAAAATCCAGCACGCAATAAAAAATCTGTGAATAAACAGTTTTTTTATTCGATACGAAATTTCATGGGTTTAAGATTTTTTTACCAAATATGATTTTTTTTGCGGAAATATGGAACTCTGACTAAGAGCTTACTTATTTTACTTAACGTATGCTAAAAATCCAACGTTATGCAATTTGAATCCACAGTATCGTGCTTAGGTATTATTCCTCAAGGGTTTTAATTTGCATCCCCGTCAGAACGCTCCTACCGCCAGATAACGAGAGAGAACGTATATGCGCATCAGCTATAGATATGAGACAGGGTAAGTACTTGTAATTAGGTAGGAGCAAGCGAAACGCGTATTACCTAAACCATAGGTACAATATCTTGTATTGGTACCTGAACGTACAAGTATCCAGCAAACACAATATATTGAAATTATATAAAAACAGAGTAAAAAGTAATATAACAAGTCGTTTTTCATTAATATAAATGTGTCAATTTATTTATTAATATTATGTATGGATGAGATATAGTTAAAGTCAAACCCCAGTCTCTGTACGCTGGGATGCTATCTAATTTCAATGCCTGTCCGGTTTCACGTTTCAGTCCCTGTCTTCACGAAAGTCTTTTACGAATGCGTAACGAGAGACCCCTGATAAAATACATACAACATTAACAGTAGATATGACGGTAACATTCGACACTGGTGAAAACATAGTCAAATATGATTGTCCCAATTATTGCATCACACTATTTCGTGGAGTTGACGTTTTACATAATATAACTCTCTGAATATCTTAGAAATCATCGAAAAATAAGAAATAGAAATCTCCTCGAAGAAATATTGTGATGATATCACCGTTTAGATATCGGGTGAGCAACATTGATCAGACGTCACGTAATATTATGCATTCGATGTTGTAAATTATATATCCGTCCAATATCTTAGGTATGTTCCTAATTGGATATAAGCTTGTTTGAACGTTTGCAATTATATTTGGATACTCTCATAGATGATCGTTGCTGCTTGGGTTATTTCATTTATGTACCTAACCTAACGGCCACCCTTTTGATCAGAAAAATCTTGCAACGAGTCTAATCTAGAGATGAGTATCAAACTCCAGGAACCACTTTCTGTAAATTATCAGGAAAATATAATAGACCGTGCAGAAGCTAGTGAAAAAAATAAAATTTTTTAAATAATCACGTGATTTTCCGACAGGAATTGAAGTTTGTCGTCCCGACAATGGACACGGACTGAGGTTTCACCGTATTATATTACTACATAGTTTATATGTAATATTAATCTAAATATCATAACCCACTATGTATCAATAATTATATGTCAATTACAATATATTGCATAGTAATAAGGTATTATATAACTTAGCGGAAAATGCTAACTTACTTGCATATCATGTGCAGTCGTTACCTTGCTTATATAAATGTTTCAGTGCTGTTGTATTATTGTGTTTGCTGTGTACTGGTCTAGTACCAGTATGCAAGCGGTTAAGCTGCCTATTGTTTCCCAACAACACGTGGGCAGTCTGGCTGATCCGTGGTCTCTATCGAAAATCCATTGTCAGAGTATATCTACTCTGTCAAACGCATGCGTACCTAGATCTGGCTACCCTTTCGTCGGTTTTATTGCTTTTCAATCGTACGCTGGACCCCGAAAAAGTTTACGCACGCATACACCCTCTCTCCCTGCGCCACCCCAGGAATCATTCACCCCTTTTCGAATCGGCATGTCGCTCGTCCATCAAATCATTTTTCACGGAAGCTTCCTCGCGACAGGAAAAATAAAATTAATATTTTCCCCTCATTATTATGACAAATTTTTCTCTGAAGGGTTGAAATCTTTTGGTACGTATTTTATTGCACCCAAAACAGAGGGGGAAAAATATAGTAACGTATTTCACTTAAAAATATTAAAATTGCAATTATTCCTACGATAAAATTCAATTAATAAGGTTTGTAAATCAAGATATCTTCTGTTTGCAATCAAGAACCTGACCGGTAGAAGGCAAAAGTTTGTAATCTTATCTCAGCCACCACAGAATAGACTATAAACATAAAATAAGTAAAACGCTACCAATTTAATAAGAATCGATTTTAATAAATATTTAAAATATTTATAAATATATATAAAGTCAGATTATAAGTACTAATTAAAAGTATCAGAAGCAGCCAAGTGCACTTCGTCACCCGAGAGCGTCGTTAACGATACCAGATGGATGGTTAAACGAGTAAAGACTCGGTATGTAATTTGTATGAAAATTTTTATCGGCAGCAATATCCGGCAGATGCGTTTAAGATCACGGCGTTAAGGAATATAGAGATAATAGCTGTAGATGGGAGTACCGGTATAGTAGTAAGTAGGTGCCGAGTAGAGATATACGTTATATTTATATCTATTCCTACGTAGCTATCGTTTAGTCCGAGGGTAAGTGAGGATCCACCCTTACCGTGCTAACGCCACGAGCCCCGTGCCAGCGTAAAAGAAAATATGACGCTGAAGTGAATATATTTTTCTTACGTACGCGGCTTGTCCTTTATTGCTAGCTTATGTTAATTTTATTTCCCGCCCCAAGCAAGAGATCGGAAGAGGGAGATAAGTATAGAGAGAAAAGGAGAGAGAGAGTGAGAGTGAGAGAGAGAGGGAGAGAGAGAGAGAAAGAGAGAGAGAGAGAGAGAGAAGGAGAAAGAATGAAAAAAAACACTCCCTCAAAGGGGTGGTTTCGTGTCTACATCATATCCCAATTGGACATTGTCCTTACGGGGTATAGGATACCATGGAATAAAATAGAAAGCAGAATACTATGGGATAAAAGTATTGCTATATAGTGCAAGAAGAATAGAAGGTATAGGGATGTCAGTCAGGCATTACAGGTAGTATAGATATATATATATGTAGGATAGTTTAGGGATCACTAGGATATAATAGAGCCATCCGTAATTAGAGAAGTGAATCGAGAGTCCCTTCGAATGGGCCCGAGGACGAGTATCAGGAACTCACGAGGAATCCATGTACACGGTACTATAATGCAATCTTGAATTTTTCTCAGTCAATTGAGTACGCCGAGTGGGGAAACCATGGATACTTTAGGGGGTAAGCGGTTATACATCGGGTATAGGTTATGTATATAATATATAATACTATAGTATAGTAAAGTATCGGGTCCACTCGAGATTTAGCTTTTGGGATCCCGCAGAGTCTTTTTTTTACTATTCTATACCAATGAATCTCTCTCTCTCTCTTGCACTCTCTCTTTTTGTATATGTACATATATCTCTCTTTCACGACTCTTGGTATTATTACCTTTCTCTGTCTTCTCTCTCCAAGTGTCTTTCCATTAAACTCTGGCGAAGACTGGCACAGGAGTCCCGTAGCGAGCACCCCGTCGCCATCTTTGCGTCGTGGCGAGCCATCGAAAACAATCAGACAATGGGCCCTTGAACGTTTTTATTTATTGTACTTATAGCACCGCAGAGCATTGCGCTACCTTCGCCTCTCTACGGGAACGAGTCCTGGCTGAATGAGCGTGTATAGCTCAATTCGGCTATATAATAAAGGAACGCACGCGTTTAAAAACTTATATCAATTGATAATGCACGAGTGACGTAATGCCCACAATGGCACAATGCTCTGAGTAGGGTCCACCACGTACCACAACCCAGAGTTCATACAGGCACCAATATACAATATACCAATCTTATAATATATATATAGTTCAGTTTTTATTATACTACTATATAACTACTACATAGATATATTATAAAAATGGTCCTAGTAGGTTTATATACGCATTAATGATACACCTCTTCACGCCACTTTTTCATTCCCTTCCATTTTCTTAGCATTGTCTTCAGATCTTAAGCACATCGAACAAAGATCCAGCTAAGAGATCTTGCATTGAATAGAACAACTTGGAGAATTTAGACGTGGTGCAACTAGCATGCATTGTCTTGAGCAATGTCGCCAAGGACCTAGTCAGAAGTGGCAAGTACCGGCCTTATGCCTGCTATTTATACCTTATTGTTAAGTACACGTGCGCATGCGTACCATCTTATCACATCCCTAAAGCATAGAGACATGCGTAATGACTTATATGGGTCGTGACGTCAGTTCCACTTTGAGGGGACTTATTTACGTTTTGATTCTTAAGAAGATGGCCCCTCGAATTGGAACTGATGTCAGAATCCGACCATACGTTGTTTCGAATACTTCAGTGACTATTTATAACGTCTTAGCTTTTGGTCTAAGGCTTTATGAATAAAGTGTGTATATACAAGGTTATTCACGGCAAACGCGCCGGCTGAAGTTGGACGCGATTGAACGATTCTGTTAATCGAGGCATTGTGTAGCACTGCACTCAGCAAAGTTATGACGTTAACTTTAATTTTTCTAATGGTGCCAACCTGCTCTGATTCATGAAATCACCGATTCACGGCCAATTTCAGCTGGCGCGTTTCCCGTGAATAACCCTGTATATTTTTGTGTATACATTTTATAGATATTTTCGCAAAATAAAATCACCCTTTTCTGTTTAACGAGACTGTGTTGTACACGGATGAATTACAGAGGGTTTGCTAGCTGATCGTGGACATTTGGGGTGGATGAGTTGGCAGTAACTGACATGAAGTTCAGTCAAGAACTCTCGATCACGTCAGCGTCGACTGATTAACATTAACTCATGGAAAAATTGTACCAACTGCCCGCCAGGAGTGCCACGTTTGTTTTCACCATGAAAATCGCGTGCGATCCATGCCATAACCCAGTTTTACACAAGCCCAATCCCACATTCGGTCCAGAGTGAATCAGCCAATTGCCAATGGAAGGATTAGCACGATGAAATGGTATTTGGGTGGCGGGTTCTCGCCATTGGGATGCCGAAGTGTCGGGCAACAATTTAATTTAATTTTTTTTCCTTTCTCACCCTCGCGCTCACAATCCACCCTCTCTCCAGGGTTTCACAATCCTCCCCGGCCGTTGTCAATTGCAGGTCGACACCTTTAACCCGTCGCGTGCGGCTAATCGCTTTAGAATTAAATTACTGAATTTGCTATCTATGGGAGTTTAAAACTCGCCTTAATAAAAACCCCTATGATTCTGGCCATTATGTACTTCTTTGTATTAACTATCCCACAACAAACGTCATTTTTACCATATGCAAACACGTGTACAGACTTTAATACTACTTTTCAAGCGGACAGTATAGAGCCAGGAATACATTGATGTACACAGTAATAGTAAAGATTCTCTGGAATTTCTATTTAGTAAATCTAGTTGGTATTTAGCCAAGTAGAATTTTCAGTTGCCGAGCCCTGAGAATATCATAATATAGAGCTTTGTGCCAAGGATACGTAATACACTATACAGTAACGTACTGTGAAGGATAAGTATAAAGAAAATCCAATAGAGACACAAAGGGTGGGTTGGCAGGTGGGCGATAAATATATCAGAATGTAGAATAGGGTTGGTGTAAATTAACGGCGCCCCGGGCACGCTCGAAAGATAGAAGAAAATTTTAATATCGTCGAATAATAGAGGGTGGATCGTTGAAGGGGTACCCCTCGACTGGAACGGCCTGAAAGCACTAGGTATAAGGTCAGTAGATGGGCGAGGGAGAAGACGAAGAATACGGAGTAAGGGAGGGACGTATGGAAGGGATGCCTCGAAGAGGGCGGATCGGGATCCTCTACGTGGCTGGCTACGTGGAGGGCATGTGAAACGGTATTCAATATCTTGGCTCCATCCCCCCGAGGAGTCGGCAAGGGGTGGTTCTCGCGGTTGGTATGCTCATTGTCACCGCAAACCATTCCTTGCGAATTCGAAATGACGCGGTTTCCGATCCCCTTATACACCTTATAACTCCGTACACTTCCTAGCCTAATAGGACCACGGGTTGATTATTTGACTAGCTGGAAATATCTTATTTCGGTGAAGTTCAAATAAACTTTTGAAAAAGCTTAAAACACAGTAAACGCATTGAGAATCTTGCAGCGCTATCAAACGTGTAAGAATACTTAATGTACCTGAGTAAATGACTGGGTAGCCTACACCTAAACATCTAGCCTTGCCGATGACTCCTCTTCCGACTATCTCATGCGTGTTACTGTTTATACTTCCATCTACAACCGGGTCCTTCAACGGCTCCTCAAGGACCCAGCGGCAGCACAGGAGTAGACCGGCATAGCGACGACGTCGGTGAGCGACTCTTCTTCTTGTTTAAATAGAAATAGGGTCAACGGTGTTCTGGATCTCAGCACTGTTACCAGTATCCAGAGAAAAAGGCCTTTTGTATAATATATCTTATGTGGAGGTCGCATATAAGGATCTTGCCGAGGAGGAGCTCCTGGAGAAGAGAGGGAGAGAGAGATAAAAAAAAGTATGAGTGTCGATGGGGAAAAAAGTGGAAGAAGCGACCAAAAGGCACACTTGTTATTGTAGCGCTAATGGATGGGTAAACACGAGGACATTACCAAAACTAAAAAATCTATACGCAGACCGGTTTTGTAGAAAATATAAAGTACAGCCTCTAAAGAGGAATACGAATTATAGCGAGTGACCCCGGGGTGAAAGGAATAAAATGAGAGAAATTCTCTTGCTAGCGGAGGGTTGGGGAGAGCAGAGTGCGATAGTCACGAAGCCAGTGAAAATCGAGTCCCGGTCGTTCTCAAGGGGCCTCGCGAAACAATTCCCAACTGAATAATATTAGTAACCAACAATGGACGCTGGAAATTGAAATACAGACGGACAGACAGACAGCCCAGGGTGGAAGAGAGAGAGAGGGGGGGGGAGAGAGAGAGAGAAAGGGAGAGAGAGAAAGAAGGCGTGGATCGTGGTTTGACGTGCCGTCCTCCTATCCTGTCCATGAACCATGTCCGTATTTTGACTCACTCACACGTCCCAACCTCTCCGGCAAGTTTCCGAGTACTTACCTACAGCTACCCCTCGGGAGTGATTGTGTGTGTATCAGGGTATGAATTCTATGCCACGTAGAGGTGAACTACGGGGGTGGTTGTGGTAGTGCTGGCAGAGGCGGCGACTCGAGGTGTTCGTCGGGCGCGGGAGCGAGAAATAGCATACAAATGAAATATTAATTAAATCCATGATAATATTCCCTTTCCTCTCAGTGCCGTCACGCGCCCTTTGCCCATCGACAAGGACGGCGGAGATCAAATTCATTCAATCGTCCCCAAGCATATTCCATTAATTACTCTCACTTTGCGTCAATGGCATTTCCGTTTCAATGCACATCTCAAACCTAACCTCGTTTTTCATTATGATTATACGGACGTTAAAACTGTCACTATGTACGCATGTATATATTATGAATTAGTTCTCTGGTTCTTATATCACTTGGCTTTGATTCTTGGACATTATATTTGCTACTACACTTTACAAAAGTAGCACGATCGTAGAATTCAACATCTTTTGTGTAATTTTCATATTCTCCGTGAGATCATCTACTCCCTACGAACTTTGAGGTTATCCCTCATCACTAACATTGGAGCTTTTAACATTTTTATCTTGTTTCAATATTTACTTATTTCTCTAAAGAACATTTACCTATCCACCTACCTGTAACCATGGGATCTTTAGTCCGCAGGATCTTGTCCTACCTCCATACACCACGTATAGTCACACTGGAAGTGATCAGCGAGGCAAGTGAACGGCATTTCGGTCTTCTTTAGAGAGGACCAATGGAGATAAAGTGTTGCCGACTCTTGGCAAACATTTCTTTCTCCCCTTTTTTTTCATCTCTATAGCAACCATCTTCTAGAACTGCCTAAAATTCTACCTGTGCGTATCCGTATGTTATATTATTTACTTATCTTGAGGACGTGGAAACAAGACGTCTTTGCATATTCCAATATACATTAAAATGCATATTAGTAATATCCATAGACAGTAGCCATGGAGCAAAAATACATAGGAATGTATTAAAAGATTATTTGCTTTGAATATTTAATAATGCAAAAGTAAGTGTGAACAATTTAACCATAATTATATATATATGTATATATTCACAGTATGTCAAAGTAATTATGGATAATGAAATCCTGACTGATCATAACACGTGGGCTAGCATTTTGACAGTAATAAAATGTCACCCTCTTATCAATCAAATAGGGCTTAACATTCCACCGAGTTCCCTTCCATAGACTAAATTGCATTATTGCACTAGCAGGTGTGGGATTCCTTTATGAACTAATGGCAGAGCCAATACATGGTATCTGATAGTCATTCCGTATTTATTAGAATGAGCACAACGGGGTGTCAATATATTACACGTTATATATCTGCGAGTATGGAATATCGCACCAGCCATGAAAATAATAGAGAATAAAGCTTCATGAAATCTCTGAACAAATTGAATACGTTTTGTAAATATTTATTGGGGATTGTAACAAATATTGATAAGTAAGTATCACTATTGAAGATAAAAAAAAGTTTTTCCTCACATTTACTCAGAAAAAGTTATTTCGAATCCTTCGATTTTGGTCCTCTTGCAAATACCTCTAGAAAATTGATACCTTTTTATCTACCTTAGAACTGCACCTGCAGCCATATACCGAGATACCGGATACGTTTTGTAGGTAATCTTTCAAATAGGAAGGGGAACATTCTTTTATTCTCGAGGACACGGTTCGTCCTAAATGTCAGGATGAATTATCCTGGACGAGAAAATAACTTCGTATATTGAGTGTATGATTTTTTTTTCCGTAGGACAGAAATTCTCGGTCGAATGGTTCCCATAGATACCAAGGGCAGCAGTACTTGACAAATAATAATAGCAAAATTGTATTAAATTAATAGGAATTAAAAGAATTATTTTATTAGAAAAAAATAATGCTTATATTAAGACTGATATAGATATAATTTGGTATTATGTGAAATAAAAAAATTAATATTATTATAAAAAGTTGACGTGGAGTACCAATAATTTATTGAGGGTTCCGGTCTATACATCGTGCAGCACATTGGTAACTATAGAGCTTTCTTATAATATTAATAAATTTCATTACTTCGCTAAACATATTATAGGCATTATACACGTATATTATATTAGCTGTAAATCATATGTATACCATCGTATATGAGCAGACAGGAATCCCCAAGTCCTTCAGAACTTCCCAGCGCATGACTGACGCGTAAAATCATGAAGGAATACGCGTTCCTGTATACCGGAAGGCGCGTTACATTATACAAGGACAACTCTGATGAACATTATTTGAGCTATCCAATCGCAGTATTTACAACTTTTCTGTATATCGCTCTATGAACTCTACCTAAGTCTATTTAAACACATACCTTTATCTACACATCAATCATCTATCACCGGCAGAATTGTCTAGCCGATTATTTATCACCGATGATTTGTTCGATTTTTCCTAGGATTATCTCACATCCTGAAAGTAGAAGATATACGGCTTTCAAATTACTGAACGTAACATTGTTCCACCTCATGTTCGAAGTAGACAAAAATTTAGCATTCCTCGTAAAGGATTCGCTTTGTAGTAAAACAAAAAGTCATAGCGATTGTACCGACTAAGTCTTCGTCTCTTTTTAAGATACTAGAAATAAAACCAGCCAGGTCACTCGGAATAGCTGGTTTTGTCGCTGGCGTCGTCAGGGCTGGTTTCTCTGTAAGCGTCAGTGGTACCATTTGGATGTCCAGTTTGATTTGGTGGTCTGATTACAGTTGGTAAGTATCCAGTTCCTGTGTAAGGGGCTGCGAGGAATCTATGTCGCGTTGGAGGACTTGGACCACAATAGCCACCACGAGATGCGTAAGCTGCAGAAGCTGCCGACGCTGCTGCCGCCGACGCCAGGGCGCCGGCTAACGGAGAGAAAGCTGATTTAGGCTGAAGACTGTCCTCGCATACCATAACCTCCATGGCTGACACTACATCCCCTGTGACAGACCCGTTTCCACTGTGCATTCTCAGAATAGATACTCGGAGCTTAGGATACCAGGGGTAAATTAGAGGAAGTACTTAGGGAGTAAGGCGGAAAGGGGTGGGGGAAGCTTCTGTAATATTTTATGTGCCTAAAAAAACTTACCCTTGCATCGATGCAGAAGAGCCTCCACGTCGGCACGACGTCGACCTGGGAAAACTCTCAACAGCACATCAACCGGGGAACGTTGCTGTTGTTGCTGTTGCTGCTGCTGCACTTGGAGACCACACGGTTGCTGAATATTCTGCATTTGCATCTGCATCTGCATCTGTATCTCTCTTGGTTCGTGAAGATGATGATGATGTTGATACAAAGAGGGTGAGCAGTAGAGTGAACTCGCGGTGGGTCCGTAGAGCGGTGCATAGGGTGAGAAATGTGCTGCGGCAGCAGCCTAGAATAAAACCCAAAAACATTGCTTTTTTCATAGCTGCCAGATCGATTATCGTTCGTAAAACTTTAACGGTGAGAAAAATGTCTAACGCCTCCTGGGGTCTTACCCTACATTGAACTACCCAAAAAATATAACAAATATATTATCTTACAGCAAGCGACGGAGGTGGTGGAGTATGTCTTGGCTGAACCAGGTCCACAGCCTGCATAGGAGTTTGGGTCAGATTCTCACTAGGACTAGCAGTCCTCCTGATACTGAGATTCTCCGGTGCTGGTGTGCCCTCGCGTTGCGGTGTAGGCGTGGCCGGCGTCAAGGGCGGTGTGTGGATCGGACTCGGTGTCCCAGGTTCAGCACTTCCGTCCTCAGAGTTATTGATGCTGTCTTCACGTTTCCGGACACCGATGAATTCCGCGGGACCGCGCTCCGCGGCTATGGGAGCATTTGGCGTCGTGTGAGATCGTGAATCGGACCGGGAACGGGAAGATGGTGATGAACGGGATTGTGATCTCGAGCGGGAAGGTGAAGGTGAACCAGAAGATCGGGGCCTGGGCTTACCCGGGACACGGTCCACATGAAGTTCCGCCCCTGAATCAGAATCCCGATCATCCTCGTTGACGGTGTCGACAGAAATTCTTGCACGTTTTGTACCTGGACCAACAATTTCAGAAATTCGCAACAATCATATTTCCGGTGGCTAACACGCGGGAATGTAAAGGAAGAAATCAGCTGTCAAAAGAAACTCTCACTGTTTGTTAATCAAAACTTAACCCAAAAGCCGATGCTCCTAAAAGTACCAGAGTTTAATCTAATTGAGGTTACCTTACAGAGTCACGAGTATCAGCGGGTTAGACGTACGGAATGCAAACTTGAAAGGTACAATTTCTTTATTAACACAAATATTCTGACAGCTGATTTTTTCGTTCATCTTCATACTTCCTAATACTATATACATATTATATCTTAAATTCTACATTGTACTTCTCGATAACCGCCAGAGACATATGCGCATAACCTAAAGATGCTTCACGGAAGAACGCACCAACCTAACGAGGAACATACTTCTAGTTCTTCAGCTTCCAACGGATATTCCTTTTAGGAAGCACTAAGGAAAGAAAGGAATGGGAACTTACTCCTAATGGCTCTCGAGAAGTTGCTCGTGCCCACTCGTTACGTTGGATCCGAGTTATCCCACACACATACATATAAATAATAACCAAAGGTTAAAGTGCGTAAAACTAGCTGTACCAGAGCAACTCTATACGCAAAGTCTTCTTATTCTTATAAGTATCTGGGCGTTAAGGGTAGAATATCAAGAACCCCTGACTCTGAAATACTTGGTAGAAAAAGAAGGGTTTCTCTATTGACGGAGCCACAAGGGCGATATAATGGCTACATTTTAGCTGGTTTATCAATCCTCAAGTAATAAAGGAAGGATTCAACTTTTTAACGAGTGGTCAGTTAAGTCAATGGTTGGTATAGCCAAGGGTAAAATATTATACGGACGTTTAGGGGTTGCTACGAATTTTTTTTTTCCAAGTGGTACAAGTGCGTCCGTACCTCCCTACAGTGAAACGTATACGTAGAGTACGTGAGCACGGCTTTCGCAATTATTTCTAACAACCTCGATAACTTGAGTGGATCAGGGGTTGTCGAATAGAATGTAAACCGAGGATTCAGGGTGCATGGGTGTTTTCTTGTAGGGATATAAAGTTCGTTGTTTTCCTAAAGGATAAATGAGAACCACCGCGACGCCATTGGGTACACCATTGAGTATAGAGACTCCCGACTGGCCTCGATAGCGGTCAGTTTCAATACGCGTTGAATTTATACTCTTTTTCCACGGTCTGAATAATCTCGAACTTCTGACTTTCTACAAATTGCCGCGGTTCCATTGGTTATACTACCCTTACAGGTTCGGTACTCGAACCTTATATTAATTTCACGTTACTACCCTGCTTTTTGTTCACGCACATACCTCAAGGGTTCTATAACGAGGTTGCGCTAAATGATGTATATTTTCTCACTAATTTTACCAGTCACAAAAAGCAAAGCCATTTAATGAATTTATTGAACCTTATTCATTGCCGGGGTGCACGCTGCACCCACGGTCCCTTCGTTCACCCTACTCTGATATAAGGGTTGCCTTTCACTTTTAGCGACTAATGCAAAATACTAGAATACCAGCTCCTTTAGTAATACGAGAGTATGCGCAGGAAATACAGCGATAGCAAAAGAGGATACTATCCCTTTGTCCCAAGACACTGTCACGGTAAACGGATCCTCCCTTTGAAAAATTTCAACGATTCCAATTCAAGTCATTTCGTCCCTAGTTTCAACTGATCGATAACCCATCGACTTTTTTTCGAGTTCCTTAAGACCCCATGTAAAATCGTATATACCGTTACACATATGTATAAAGGAAAAACATTCAATTAATTCACAATAAAAAGTCATCCCTCTCAATTTTACTTTAATCTCTTCAACCCTTAGACTCGAATTCCAGCCGCTTCAAAAACCCCATATGCCAGAGCGTGTATCAAGAAAATACACGACTATAGACTTATAAATAGTTCTATAAAATATATATATGTATATATATATATATATATATATATATATATATCCATAGATGGATATAGCCAGTGGGCATTCCTTCGACAGTAGATAGAACGTCAAAATGGTTTATACATAAGGCAGCCACGCAAGGGTGGTTAGGAAGGTCGAGGGTCGTAGGTATGGTGGTGTCGCCGGCGACACTTTAATAACCGCACGTAATGTCTATCCAAGGGGTAGATCCTCGGATATAGTATACCTACAGCTATACCTATATAAGAGTCACGCCTCCAGGATAGCACGCGATACAATTCACTATATATATATATATATATAAAGCATCCAGGCCATAAGGACTCTTGACGGCATAGACGTTACGTCGGAAACGGCTACATTAACTCTGGCGCAATATTGCATTCCAGTTTTTAACGGTCTGAGAATATCAAATGTACGTGTGAGTCAAGTGACAATTTATCATTGGATGATAATTAAAAAAAATTGTTTCTTTCATAAATTCATCCAGCAGAATTCCTCCGTTTTGATGACTAATCTCCAATGCACATTGGATACGCGTAGAAAATAAGATAAAAGCATTGACCGAGGGATAAGGCGTAAGTACGCAAGGGTGTAATTATACATAGGAGTGGGTTACGTGTATCTCTATATGTATATGTATATATATAATATATATAAGATCTAATAGGCGGGGATGGCTGTGCCGTTGTAGGTACGCCCTAACCCGTGGCGTATCTCGGCACGGTGGAGACAGACGCGGACAATGGAATGAAGCGAGGACAATGCCGAATAATTTAGAATGGCATATAGATATCGGGGCTTCCGGCCTACGGTGGCGGCGATGCATAATAGAGAATAGGAGCAATAGGACACAGCCTGCAGGGCAACTGTGGAGGACACGAAACATCGCTATAAATTAGGTTTAGGTGCTTAGCCTAAGCGAGTGGTTGCGTGGCCAACAGGGAGTACGTACTAGTACGCTGTACCTACTCCTGTCCTTTGGATATGTTCGATCCTCCCATATTAGTATTTAGCACTGTATTCAGCGTTAAAAGGATTTTGGTTAGATTTAACCTGTGTATATAATAACCGAATTGTTACTATTACATTTATATAAGCGAATTGTAGTTGTGCAACTCGCAGAATCGAATTAAAAATATTCCAGTGTTTTATGTACATATAGTGTATACAGGCATACTATATATAATAGCTGTACACACTGGGAATTATGCTCTCAACGTTATGCGCCCTCAGTACTTTAATGGAGGTCGCAGTCATGAATTGTTATCGCCTATTGTTCGGCCCGACCGTAAAATAACCGAATGTCCGTCATTGTTAAAGGGACTTTGCAGAAAGGATGAGAATCCTTTATTATTCTTACTATGTCTCGGATACTTAAACCGGCGTCCATAAGATGCTGGCTATAAAGTAGGTTCAAGAAATCATGGACCTATAAGAGAGTGATATCAGAATTTCAATGCTAAGCATGTAATGCAATACAATAATGATTTGAGTATTAAATATAAATATAAATTTAATAGTGATTAATATATCAAGAATAAAATTACGTGTCAGAAGTTTAGTAATCGACACCAGATGTCTCGGTATGTCCTCACGGTTATATTCGTATAACTAAAGATGGACCCTATCGTATGCCTATACATAAGCGAGGTTGAAAATCTGGGCGTGTCAGTAAGTCACAAAAGACTCTCATTATTACGTATCAATACGCGCGTTAAATGGCGTACGAGATCCGACGTCGGCTTAGCATCCAGTAGTACCGGTGCAACCTTTGGTGCTCATACTACAAGAACCGGTTACGTATAGACGGCGCAGCAGAGCCGGCACATAGCTACCAGCAGAGCAACCATATCCTCGAGGTTTTTCCAGCTTATCGTTGAAATAAAACAAAACTTCCTAAAAAATTGAATCGGCGCTTTTGCACGCGCGATTAACGCCATAACCAATGTAGGTAGAAGGTGGCACCCGCCTTCTGCACACGAAATATATACGTATAAGCAGCTACCAGTTCTTGTGGACTTGTATGCATTTCTGTCGGGGTGCAATTCGATGCAACGTGGATTGAGCACAGTTCAGGAAGAAGTATATTCGTATATGTATATATGTGTTTATAATGTATACATATATATATATATATATATATATATATATAAAGGAGCCTATATATTTTCTCATGTAAGTGTGCACCACGTTACACAGCAACCTTCACCACCTCCACCAGCACCAGGAACAGGCCGCGATCAGTCATTAAATCGCCGCGATTCGCTTTTGTTTTCACCCTTCCGTGTGTTTTGTTATTGCTGCCGAAAGGGTGAGCTGCGGAGTACTCGAAGGGCGGCCACGAGGTGATATAGGCACCGAGCAGCAACCAGGAACCAGCAAGGCGAAACCATGCTGCGGGAGCAGCTACGGATTCGAGGGATATGGCGCAATGGGTAGTAGGAGGGACCCTGAGCGATCGAGCGAAACGTTTTTAATTGTTTCGCACCCAGCCGTCCTTTGTTTCGGCGTTTATGCTTGGTAAACGGGTGGTGCGTCGACCGTAGCTCTTCTGGTTTTTCTTTTCCCTCTCTCTCTCTCTCTTTCTCTCTTTCTGTTTTTTTATTGCTCTCGCTAGTTCCTCTTCTAGCTCGCTCACTCCCACGGCATGGATTTTTCAGTCTCTCTTCCTTGCTTGTTGCTTGACTTATCGAGAAGCGCGCTATTAGTACCTGTGACGCGTCGTTTTGTTTTTCTTCGTTATATCAATCTATGACAAGCTGACAAAACAATACGCTCGCTCTTTGCGAATTGATTTAATGACGTCAGATCAAATCGTTGACAAGATTCTTGAATTACTCTCCAGTGCAGATTATTATAATCGATCTCAAGCTCGTGTTATTAAAGATGGGGATTATAATTTCTGTCTTAATCAAAAGAATTATTAATTAAAAACTTTTGCTGGCCGGTAACTTAAAGAAACCCGGTCGGTAGCGTTCTCGTTTTCTTTTTTTTCATTGAAACGCTTGGTGGGATTCTTATCTCCTCGTGTACCTATTTCTGTGCAGAGTATACGCATGAGTCTTTATTTTAATTTTCATAACGCGATATTATATCCCCTACCTTCTGTCCTATGGTTTCTTTTCATGCTACATCTAACAGACTCATGCAAGAAATACTCGAGTAGGTAAATGGTATCTGTACATTAAAAATGTAAACGCAAATGTAGAAGAGACATACGTTTATCAAAAAGTCATTCTCCTCGAGGAAGCCGCTATAGTACACACGTGGAGAAGTGTAAGGAATGCGATTATTGCACGTAAATCTTGCGCAAAAATCATCCTCAAACAACCATAGAGACGTGCCTACGTGATAGAGGCTTACGTAGTAGAGGCACACCTAAGTAAACACTGGGGTAAACAGACTTGACTATAAAACACCATGTAAATAGTATTGCCAAGACAGTCACGAAGATCTTAAGAAAGGGTTGCGACTAGAACGTCGCCATCAGTTCTCTAGGTACCATTGCTTGATAAATAATACATACATTTGCATTTCAACTCTGTTCGCAAGTCCCGGTTCAGTATCCATTGGATGGAAAGTTGAAGGAGTTTTGAATGAAAAAAAGGGAATAAAGAGAAAAAGATGAAAGACAGACGATACCCGGAATTCGTTACCCTATAATTCTGTCATCCGAGAGGAATCAGCACGGTGAAATAATTTCCTGGTGTCTCGCACAGAATGGAAGCTAACGGCGGATGGGACAAAGTTTCTTGGCCACTCGAAACGGAACGTGTTTGAGAATGGAAAGCCTGGAGGTTAAGTCGTTCAGGGTGAAGAGGGTAGAGGTTAAGAAGGTACGAGGAAGATGAGGAGGAGGATGCAGTAGGATAGGTCTGGTGTCGCTTTTGCTTTTCTATATTCACGCAGTCTACTGTACCGATGCACAGTCCAATATCCATTTCAATATCTTGTGTCAAAAGAGATATCTGGATTGGTATGTATATCCAGAAACTACTTATAGGTTGGGTAAGTATAAAGACTATACCTAGATGAGAAACTAGCTAGTTGTATAGCACTCTATATTATATCTTGTACATATCTATATACAGAAGCAAGCTAAGCAAAGAGAAGCAAGCAGCCAACGAACCGACCTATTCAGCCAAGCATCCCCCACGCTTAGAGGCAGTGGCCCGAGAAATTCAATTACTGCTAAACTTCTCTAGTGAAGTCTCCCTAGCTCGCAATACTGTACCGCCTGTACTGTGTTTCGAAGATCTGGAGTTGGGTATGGCTGCGTGGTCTGGGGTAAGACGGTTGGCCAGGATAGAATATCCTCGCATTTTATTGGTTCACTCAATGATATCTGAGATACTGGCAGTTTCGCCAGCAGAATATACAGGTGACTTCGAGAATATTGGATTTTGCATAATTCCAAAGAAATATTTATGAATAGGGTTTTATATTTAATTTACGGCACGTATCCACAAGCATGAAACTTATTTCTAGTTGTTTCGAGGTAATGCAGCGTTCCTGTCGGTATTACAGAAAAGAATTATGTAGCTGTGTTACCATGGTGTTAATAGAGTGGCACATCTAGGTATACAAGAGGTCTATGATATTTGGATTGCCATGAAATAAAGAAGGACAGGAACGCGAATGAGGGAAAATTGAAGGACAATGTATAAGGCACGCGACCGTAAAGAAAAAGCTGAAGTACCGCACGACGCATAATACATGTATACTCACGAGGAGTACCTAAGTACGTATGGTAAGTATAAACCGTGTTAAAGTATGTAGGATATACGCGTATTGGCACGCACATGAGTGCCCATTAGGAACGTGTACCTAAATAGGTACTAGGGTAGCCAGAGTCCTGAAGTTAAGTGAATAATGGCTAAACGCGGGCCCCTTATTATACCACTCGAAGTAAGTCGTTCGTTAGTGGCGGCTTAATTCCTAACCCTACTTTCGTACCTTGCAAACTTACAACCTACCCACAGTACTTTCAGTCCATAGTTCGTGCTCTGGCCATTCTACACCCTGAAGAGAAAACCAGAGGCACACGCTCTTTGCTTGATATACAATATAATCTGGTATAGTATTAGGTGCCAGTGACATAACTGATGGTATTTTATATCATTTGGTATCGGTTCTAACAGGATTATTGGAGACTTTGGTACGTACCTGTAATTCCGGATAGCGAATTCCCATGGACGGAAGTATCATTACTCTCGGATTTAATTGGCCGATACTCTTGTTCCTGGGGTACTCTCATCCGCTGAAGGAGGCCTCCGCAGTCAGGTTGCTGGTGCAGTTGCGTTTGAATTTGCGATGCTGCAGCTGCGGCCGCGGCTGGGATCGTAAGGCCTACGGGGCTGGCACCATGTGATGTATGTGGTGGCGGACTTCCGGTTGGAGTTGCCGTAGCAGTTGCAGACGTCGGCAAAACAGAAGCTGTGGGGCAGCTGCCATTGTTGTATTGCAACTGCAAACCCAGTTCTCGTGCCTCACTTTCTTCCTGAGCCTGTTGCCTCCTCAAGGCGACCTATAACCAGCCAAATAAACATATGCGAAGTTGATAGAGGTAACAAACAAATCTTGCACAGTTTAAATTTAAATAACACGTTAAGCGTACCATAAAATCTTACGTTTACTTACAATTCTTCACAATGTTATTTAACACTGTGATTTTCTATATGAACAAAATAAGCAGAATTTATACCTGTAGGCTGTAAAGACGGTTAACGTATAAATATATAGGCGTCTCTAAATAGGTTGACGGATATCTTTTATATAGGCCAGATTATAAGGCGGTCCCTGTGTAGTATTACAATTGTGCAATGTTACACGATCAGCGTGTAATATTCGTTGAAACATTATCCCCAGTGCTATGTGTATCATTGGGGTTGGTATGTATTACAAAAGTGCAATTCTTGCACACCCTGTGTATAGAGGTTGAATTGCAGACCCACGCGTCGGCCCTCTTCTTGCACCCCAAGGTGTCTTCGTGAACCCTAGTTTTTCTACTCCGAGCAACTACGTTTGTCATTCAGTCTTTTTTTAAAAAATCTAACCTAACCTAATTGCTGCGCGTATTTAAAAATTTTATATTGTTACAATAAGGGTTAAATATTTTTTTAAAAATGATCAATTCTCTTGAGCAAATTTGCAATTATTACATATCCGAGAAGGGTTTGCGGCATCCAAGCGCATTTAAACTAACCGCGCAACGCTTATACACCCTCGCGTACTTACCAACCCCTATTCTCAAACAAGCACTGGCAAATTTTCAAGCTAACGATACTCTTCGCGTATAAGGGTTCTAGAAGGGAGGGTGGATTCTCGTATACAAATATACAATGTAGAAAGGGTCTCACGGCTTACTGGCTGATAAAGACAATCGTTTTACTAATTATTTTCTATTCGATAAATCTACTGCCAATTGATTTGTCATTTTTAAATTCAATTAAGATCCCTTTCATTAAAGGGTGGTCGTAGTTGAACGTGCAGATTTAAAAAAAAAATTATTGCACCAAGTTAGGTTGCTACGTTCCGGTATTCATTGTCAGTATTGCATACAACGTTATACTCTTATTTTTGTCTATGAATTTGAGAAAAACAGGTATTCTTACAATACCGACAATTTGGAAATGAACCCTTAATCGAGATAATTGATTTATTAATTAATACTTTCTTTTAATCGACTAACCTGTGCAGCCATTACTCGTTGTCTTTCAGCAATGAGGGTGCATTTAGCACAGACACAGTCACGCCATCGGCAATAACGTTTGTGTCCCTTGAGGGCAGAAACCACCCCATGATTCCGACACCTCGCGCACTTCGGTGTCCTCTGATAGCGCTCCGCACTCGCGCGTAAAAAGAAAGCCGCAGGCAGCACGTGATGTTGCTGTTGCTGTTGCTGATGTTGCATAAGTTGTCCAACATCAACTCCAAGACCCACTCCCCTTGGTAGCGACATCCTCCTCAAAGCCTCAAGGTACACCCTTTTTATTATATTGCACTAAAGTCCAATTCACCAATCTTCTAGTACAGAGTGATATATCATTTTATAATTTTAATCGTCCATGATCACCACATCTATTATCAAACTTTACAATAAGATGCTCCAATAATTAATATAGTCATATAGAGAGGTTAGTTACTTCTCTACGACTCTATAACGTTGTAAAAAATTACAATTTTCAAAAAGTGACATTCCCAAAAACTCTCAAAACTCGAATTTATCTAACACCAACCACGTGATTCGCTTTTATCAATCTCTCCTGACACTCTTTCAGCTCCCTTCAACGATCACTCTGGCATCTCCGTGAGAGGAGAAGCTGACACGAGTACAACTGCTACTATCGATGCACGTATCAACGACAGTAACGACATTGAATATATACACATAAATGGAACACATAAATGACGTTTGCGGGATACGCATAAAAATTCGGCACTCTGATAACAAGTCGCAGCACTCAGAAGTGAAGACCAATGCCCAAGAAGAAAAAGTCACTCACTACTACTTGTTCGGACGTCGAGACCGAAATGCCGAATTGCTCAGCGAGATCTTCCGGTGTGTCAACAATTGCAGCATCCCGGGAGACTCAATTCAGGTAGCGTTAGCTAGGGGGGTTGTCGGTTTGCAAGAGGTGGCAGGGGTGAGAAAAGAGAGAGAGAGAGAGAATGAGAAAGCTATCCAATAGGTTGAGTATCATTGGTTAACTGAGAGTGGGAGTGGGAGTGGGAGTACGACGTTTCCAAAAGAGCGAGAGAGAGAAAGATAATTCAAGAGAGAGATGAAAGTGAGAGAGTGCCACAAGGGTAAGTGGGGATACTGGATTTTAGCATGGGGTTAGAGGTGAACACAGGGCCTCAGTAGATAGTGGTGGGGCAGGTTACCAACAGGGCAGAAACTAACAGCCCCTCCAGAAGCGTGTGAAATAAAACACTGTGCCACAGTGTTCCACCCCGAGGCTTCGACCAATGACAGAGCTTACTTCGTACCAGTCACGCCTTCTAGTCATCCCTATTGGCTCATGGTGCCGTCCCACAGAGATGTTAAGAGTTTATATCTGCTGGGAGAGACGAGTGAAAGGACATAACCTAGCTTGCTGGTTGCCTACCCACGTTTCATCGTACCCACCTACCTCGCACGACGTCGCCAATAAGTATATACATAGAGAAGCAACGAACCAACACATTACCCTTTATTTAAAACCCGTTTAACGTGACGCACAATGCGCCCGATGCTCAGACGTTTCTCCGCAGCTCCGCCTTTTGTTTTCGGCCAACTGTTTTAAAGACTGCTCTCCCTCTCTCTCTCTTTCCCTCCTATTCTCTCTGTCTCTGTGCTTTGCGTCTGTCTCTTTTATTCTTTTCTTTCCTCTTTTCTTCTTGTTTCATTACTACCCTCAATCTCCCACTCTGTACTCTCATATATACCTGTACAATTTCCTACGTCCTTGTTTTCTCTTTATATATCAAAAACCGTTTTTTTTTAATATATCTTTTACACAATTTAGGTACCTTAGTACACGAACCATCATCATCATCATCATCATCGTCCCTACCACCTTCTTTGAAACGCGCTCTACAATGAGGTTTGAATGGGGCCCCATTGTATCCCTGCAATGGCCACCGATTTTATAGTGATCTAATGTACAGATGTTATTTGCCCGCAATGAAAATGGAATAAAGGCATTGTATGTATTATGGGTTTCTACCCCGTATCTCTACTTGCCGAACTACCTACCTACTTATCTACCCACCTAAACTAACCTAACCTAACACGTACCTACGCAGACTCCATTCACAATAGGGGAATTACCTTTGATTTGGAGTGGCTGCCCAATGGAATCGTTTTTCCATTTATATGTATATACGTTTACTCGTGTTTTTGTATTACTGTTCTACTAGAATTATTACATTCTTTACTCGTCATCAATTCATTCGGTTCTATAAATTAATCATGCGTCATAGAAATTACATAATACCATCTCCCGATGATATTCTATCTGCACATTAAAGTCAATGGACTATAAACTTATGCGTATCATGGAAATATTACGAGACACGTACGGGAGTCCGGTTTATAAATCAATAAATCAATGTGAAACCCGTCGTATACGCACTAGCTTTAAATGTCGAGTTTTTAGAGTACTTTGATTAGCGAATTGTTGGCTAAATTTGATTCTGGAGCGCGTTTTTGCGATACCATGTTAAAGGGCCACGGAGACATATAAAAAATATAAAACGAACAGAAACGAAAAAAGAAAGAAATATTAACCGCTAATTTAGACTAAAATCCCAGTTGTCTTTGAGCAGTTTCGTGTAGTCTCGGTATAGCCGAACCAATATCCCCAGGTTGATCCAGGAAGATTAAATATTTTCTCTTGAGAAAGAAACTCGAATAACTCTCACGAATCTTAGTCGACTAGAAGAAACACAAAATTGCCTTGAGGTAAATCGTTCTCTTTCTTACCTCCGCGTCAGGTAGCGAACAGTAATTCAATCCAGTGACTCGAAAAAGCATCGTCCTAGGGGATTATTGAAATCCTAGGGAATATATTTTCTCAATTGTATGTTACTATCTCGAATTACCATGTTTACCAAACATTGCACAAGAATCTGTTATAATAGAGTGAACTGGGGGGATGTAGATTTTGATAAGATAAAAGATCAGCCTTGATAGCGTCAACAATGGTACAAAAGATAAAGAACCAATAGTTCTTGGCAAAGTGGCAACAAAATCCAGGTAATCTTGAACCTGTCCGGTGTTTGAATCGGAAAGGATGCCGGGTCGTACTTCAGATGGCAGATTGTCATCAGAAAAACTTTTGGATAGCCGCATATTCACTGGAGTACCTTCAATCTCTTCTTCAGGAGCACACAGGTGACAGAAGACTTCCTTACGGTTTCCATTGACTCCATGAGTTTCACTCACGAATAGATTCTCTAGAATAATTTTAGAGAATCGTACAAGGATTATTTTTTTACTCAGACATAAATATTTGTTTTGTCAAAAATTCATCATCCGTGATTAAGTATCTGAGATCATCCTGATCATGCTCGTTTGATTGCTGGATGATAACATGGAAGTAAAGAATCAGTAAAAAATCGAAGAACAAAACTTCCGAATAAAAATGGGAAACTGGAAGAGAATTTCCGAGACGATGGTTAAAAATAATTAAAAAAAAAAAGTAAAGACGGACGCTTTCAGCATTATAGGTGATGGATAGTAAAGTGAATGACGATATACGCAACTTTAGTATTTCAATCCGTACTTTAGTATTTCAGACGACATTGGTATAATAGGACGTCTAGGTAGAGTCAGGTTAGCTAGGTAGGCAGATAGGTAGCATTTGATATCGTCCACAGCGGGAAGCTTGTCGCGACGCGGTGAAATATCGTATGACTTTTTGACGTGCTTTTAACAGATTGAATTGAAAATGGCTCCCTGGCACGGACGTCCCAGAGGGATATCTATCCTAAAACGAGCGTCGGACGGATAGAGGGAAATATATAATATATAGATATATATTTTTTGTTCATTTTCACATTCGCTGATGCGGCACATTGCAAGCCGTATCGTAGCGGCACAGCGGACGCAGCCACTGGCTGCGGCAGTGCTGCCCGTAGCCGTCCGTACCGTCCGAGTGGAGCGGTCAGCCAAATTGCTGAAAGGGCCGCAAAAATAATGTTCGAACTCATTTTTTAACCGAGCTGGCAAGGGAGTCGAGGTGAAAAAGTGACGGATATAGATATATACCAGAAGGATGAGGTCAACCCGGGGTGAGGATACCGATGAGGGTGGTATGGTTATAGATTGGGAGCGCGTCGCCTAGCACACGGCCACGGATGAAACGGTCAAAGCTAAAAGCTCTACCGAGCACGACTATCTATTATCTGCAACCCTTCAAACACAGACCAACCCTTACACGCATGTCCACCGGTACCGGGGTTACTTTCGTTATATCCACTTGATTCTATATATACGCATACTAGAAATGTTGACTCAGCAGCATCCCTTAGAGCATTAGTTGTAAACTGTATAAATACATATACATTGTATATTACATTTTTTATATATATGCCTAGTGCATAATTGTATAATACGTTATCGACTCACTTAAACTACTTGGCATTGATTTAGAGAATTTTTAAATACTACTTCAGGACATTGTACCAGTTTTCTACTCTGCAGAGCACAATGGATTTATATACTAGTCTTTCCAGATTAGGAAGTTGATTTCTAAATAGGTGGACTGTCTGTGTCAGATATTAACGTATTTCGGTTGGTGACTATATAAGCTAGGATGGTAAACGGATATGGGCGTGGTTAGTAAACCTGGAGTTTTACACCCTTAGAAAGGTATCCCGACCAATGCGCATTCGGTTTACGTTCCTTTGCAAGTAGAAACTGTTGCAAACGCAAGCGCCCTGAAACGTCCCCTCCTTTTGGACCTTTGAGTCCGTATACGTGGGGCGCACCCTGGCTCGTTACCCTCTATAGGTATTTGATACTGGTGTTAGTATCCTGCGCTGAGCTCTCGACCAATACGGAATACCCTGGTAGACACTGTACCAACGCAAGCGCCTTTTGAACCAGTATTACATAAAAACCTTACGATATATATAAATATACATATAACATATTATAGATTCGGTACTTGTGTTAAATATGTCATCTAGATGTAAATAATCATTCTATTGGTATAAGTTGCAGCTTATTAGGGTCGTTTACGTATTATACCATTTTTATGCTGTATATGTCCTTGAAAATCAGTATATCCCTGATAATTCTCTAGTTTATTCATCGTATTGATCCACTTCTTCGCCGGAAGAGTCTATCATTTCATCTTCTAGTGTATCATCGGCAAACTGTAAAATTTTTGGTGCATCGAAGTCTTCGATCTGATGACGCAGAACTTTTGAATATTTAATTCTGTCCTTAGCGAATCTGTGCTTCTTTAAAAGTGTCTGGAAGTCGAATTTCGGTGGACTAAAAATAATTAATTAATTCTCATCTAGCTTGCTTCAATATTATAATACTACGGGTACAATGCAAGGTATAAGAGGGGCACGGATTTCATAAACTAATCTCAAAGTACTCACGTTTCTCCTTGGAAAACCTTTTCCTGCAAAAGGACAATGTCGTGTCTTACGTCTGCCAGGAGTAGCAGCAAAAAATCGAAGCTTCCTGCAGCACCTTTCTGACCCCTAGGTCCTCGCTCACCAGCCTCGCCCTTTTGCCCATTTTCACCAGGCGGACCTGTAGGGCCCTGGGAATTCCATTAGCACAATAAGAAGATATCGGTTAAAACTTTATTCAGCTTTTAAAAAGACATTCTCATAACCCTTTGTTATTCCCTGGTCTTACTTTTGCTCCTATATTAATTTCAGGTCAATGAACTCACTATTGGTCCCCGTTGACATTTGCAATATCCACTCTCAGCTGGTACAAAAGTGTTCAAAATGGAGTAGGATTTATCTCCATCCCGAGAGTAACTCTCCGATGCCATTGTGACATCGTCCCCTGGAAATCCTCGTGGCCCCGAAGGACCCGGTGGTCCTGGTGGTCCCATAGGACCTGGTGGACCTGAAGAATAACTTGACAATCTAATAGCAGTTCCTATAGCGGACATCTTCTCCTGGAGTTTACGAATCTAAAAAATATATCCTGATCTCTTAATCCATTTCACTTATCAATAAGATTAATCACTGATATCAAATTTCTTTTACTTTGTCATTTAGTCGGACTACAGTATCGCAACTAGCATAGCATCTAGATGCAGCAGCAACAGCTTCCTCGTTGGCAGACTTCCCAAGGTCTACGACTGACTCGCAGGTTTTATTGTCAGCTCGAAGATAAAATCCTTCTTGACATTCGCAAGAAAAACCACCAGGATTATTATTGCATATTTGTTCACAATCCGCAGTGCCTTCGGCGCACTCATCTATATCAATGCAAACTGGCTTTAATCCTTGTCGTTGTCTATTCGGACTGTACCTGAAATTTAGACATTATGATTGGTCATTATTTAATTAAGTACATACATACGAACAAGAAATTATACAAAAGATTGTAAAAATGAGTCTACTAGTACTGAATTCTATTGAAAAAGTGAAAAAAAGAATATCCTACGTACATGACTTATGTACTATTATCAGTGTAGCAATGAATCCTTTACAATGTTCAATATTTAGCGCCAAACGTGTAGAGACAACTTGTATTTGAATCTCAATACTGAACACTGATAAAAACCTCGATTTATGTATGATGAATTTCTATAAAAGTATAGTAAAAAGAAACGTCAGTCGTTTAACTCTAGCCTAATGCCCTATATACATACATACTGTAACTATCATTACGCAGCAATAGAAACGAAAATCATGATAACAACGTAAAAAAAACGTATAATGTTTATCGTAGGAAATTTTACATTATTTCTTTTCAACACAAACCTTATTAGCCTAAAGTCATGAGATCCTAACTCTAAACTTTAAAATCTCACTAGTCTATAATGTTTCAATAATAGTAAATGTTTTAACGAAAGGTTTATCGCTAGGTGGCAGAATGTAAATCAATGAACTTGCAACCCACCTAAGCCCTGGCAGTCGTTCAATGAAACGTATATCGGTTTACAAGTAATATATGTTTTTTTGACAATCGAATGCACTGAAATCCTCGGCAAGTCTCACGCATAGTTTTGCATAAAATTTATCTGACCGAATATGCAGATGCATGGATATGGCATATATTTCAATGATTTTATAATAAAGTTACGTGCGACTTATTAATTATTTCAATCTGTCAAAGAAAATAACACATTTTATTCACGAATTGACTGTAAAACATTTTTCTACAAACCTCACGTGTCTAATCTTTGATCGATTTCGGTATAAATATACATTAGTCACAATCGTCCTGAGAATACACAAACATGTGCATGCGATACAATCTATATACTTTGTATAATGGATTTTTGCTTATACAAAATAATTATACAAAATAAAATTATGCAAAACCACCTTTATATTGCTTACATACTATATCTACCTCAACCAGCTAACGTGGCACAACTATACAGCAAACACATCTTATGTCACTCGTATCTCAACCACATAAAGTCTATCTTACTATATGGACTGTGTAAATATTATACAAATAGAAGAAACGTTTTAGCTCAGTAGTAAAGTATTAACTAAAGTACCCTGATTCATTCGAATGTTAGATCATTTTTTTTAATTAGCACACTGATATGATAAAATACAGAAATTCATGAAATTTTCTGTACAGCTGTCTAAAAATACTTTTGCATGTTTGTTTATTCGAAAAATATTACTTTGGTGTAAAGTCACTGTTTGTTTTCATAAGTGGATATTGTTATACTGTGTAAGGGATAATTACACATTGAGCATATTTCGAAGCTCGACTTACTATTCTTACTATATATAAGAGCATCCCGGTATTAATATACTTTGTAAGTAGTCGCTTTAATATATTTTAAAGAATGATTGCTATAAAATTTTCTCTATATACCCAATGAATAATATAAATTCTCATTGCAGATATTATACCTGTAGCCATCCCAGCACGTGCATATAACTCTCTGAAGTAAAAGGTTGCATCGTTGTTCACAAAGATCCAAGGTGCATGGATCAGTACCTTTTGGAATGCAATGACCAGCAATAAGCGTGTAATCCGGACAGCAATGCATTCTCGAACAGTCAACCCACTCGTTCTTCGCACTCCTACATTTGTATTGCGTCCTAATTACATTCGTCGAAGGACACTCGAGGGTCTCAGATGAGGAAGCTGCTAAATATTCATCCACAGAGTCTAGATAATAACCATCCTCTGCAATTATTTCAGACTCGGAATTTTCGCCCGCTACCGTCAAGCTCACCAGGGTGCTATAAAATAATAGATAACATTTCGATTAAATATAACGTTTCATATAACGTATGAAAAAAAATTCTTTAGCAACATACAAACTTATACTTACACAGCTAATATTTTCAATTTAGTATCCATCCTGATGAATTTGTCTCATGATACAAATATTTTTGTGTACAAGTATCTGCTGTTTTTTTTTTGTATGAAAAGTAATAATCAGTCATCCACACGAAAGTCCTCTAAAAATATTGTAATACTGATATCCTAAAATTTGATGGTTTATTTAAAACTTTTAAACTTTATGGAAAATCCAGTATATCCACAAAGGAATGCTGCACGTTAGCGCGTCTCGTGTCGTACTACTTGGGCCGCGTTACATAAACTCAGAAATACTCTTGACTCCAGGGAACAATGTACCCTCTATATTAATAAGCTCAACACACCAGCCAGAGCTTCGAGAGAGAATAAAAGAGAGCAGACTAAGGCGAGATCTCATGAACATAAATCGACATAGTTTCAGCGAAGGATTCACAATATATTCACAGTAGAAAATAAAGAAAGGGAAACCACAGGATTTTGCTGAAATTCAAAAGAATTTTGCAGTAGTAAAAATTATTTAAAAAATTATGAATTTCATTGATAATTAGATAATATATGCTTATGTTAGTTTTGCTAACAGAGTCTGGGCTCTTGTATATGTGAAACTTTTCACTTATTCCTCACATGAGGAATTGTAATATTTCAATGAGATTCCTGTAAGAATATATAATATAGTGCTTGAACTCGGAACTCGAGCACGGTACGTAACTACCGTAGGAGCTTTAAATGTGCAGCATATATGTATAAAGTTATATATATAATACATACTACACACTATATTCACGCATGAGAATCTTCCCATATTTATCCTATTGAATGGGATCTTTCAGTGAGAGGAAGTTTACACGGAATTACGTTGCCACGCATTATGAATATACGGCACTGATTTCGTATTACGTTTTTCACTGGTCTTCTGTTCTTGTAAGCAGTCAGCATTGCGCAATGTCAACCATGTGCTCCATTCTTACCATATGGGGAAGTCATGGCGATATAAAAACGCTTTACAAGAGCACAGTAGACCATTGGAGTAGTGATGCGTTGACTAGTGTAGTAGTCCGTTCTCGAATAAAATAGCCTTTGGAGGGGCCATCTTTCTATAACTTTTAAAGTACATGAGTCCCTTAAACAGGATCTTTTACTCGTGGAACGGTTATAGTAAGGAGATTCTTTGCAGTATCGTAGTTATTCTAAATAAAATTTAAAAAAAATAAAAAATAGTTACAATATATATACATATATAGATTAGAACATAATCATATACAGGACAATTTTGTAGAAAGTGTAATATTAATTGTAGCCTGTAATTCATTGATTAATGCAGAAATATTGTTTGTTGTAAGTTATATGTCAAGTCGCTATAGGATTTAGAACGTATGCATAGATAGTTGTGGTACTTACTGGCGAGCGTCTTATGGGACTCACGGAATTCCCATGGACCTGACAAAAATAGAATGGGATGCATCATGTCATCGCCCTCGAAACTCGTTAATGTTTCTTGAATTCTTGATGAATATCTTGTGATGGTATCTTCGTTGACGCTATCGATCTTTGTGATATTACTTTACTGACTATCGATATCTGTCCATTGTGAGTTATCGTTACATTTACGAGGAATCTCGAATGGTAATGCAGAATTTACGCTCGTGAACATCGGAGGCGACCAGTATTTTGAGAGAGACTTTTCCGACGATGTGAAGATGACACATTTTGCAATTTAGGCAGTTGACACATGTGAAAATTTTGGAATTGGATTTCCTCTTCAGTATTTAATATATCATTACAAAAGTGATACAAAATTTTGTAACGCTATCACTACCATAGATTTCGACTAGGTTTTAAAATTTGGATTAAGGTACTTAATTATCTTCTAATTTAGCCATGGGTTTTATTTCCATTTTTCTCTGTGGCGGTACCAGCTTTATTGACGTAAATTTGTCTACAGTCATCAAATCCGGCGTGTCACAGATGCATACGCATGGAGTACAACTTACACGTGATATAATAGAATTCTGCTAATTGAAAGTGCCATTATACCTATTGTGTTCCGAAAGAGAACTTTTTATTTATAAAAATTTAAAGAAATATTAAGATAGATTTTCAGTTAAAAAGGAGTTCTGGGTGTATACGCTCTATGAACTACATTGATCTATCTATATAAGGTATCTTGCAAACTTTGATATTCTTTGGTCTATTTAAATAAATATAACTGTGATGTTTGTAAACTTTTATTGCGTGAAAAAATAGCATACACAAATTCCCAAGATTGAAAATCATACTTATGTAGATATCCTAAATAATTCATTTGAAAATTGTATCGCCTATTGGACCTACGTCGTATTAATCCTTAGGTTGTACAATTTCGTTGATTTATAATCATTTTTATCAAAAGTTTATATTAATATTATGTATACAAGTTTCACTTAAAGTATGCAATGTGCAATGAAAATAATGTAATATATGTATATTAAGTATCCCTATACCCGATCTGTATTATCTGTGCATAATACCCAACAAAACAGTCTCACGTTTTTTTAAATCGAGTTTTGTTAATTAACTGTGCGGAGTGTAATGCAGCGTCACAAGTTCTTCGTTTGCTAGTAGTATTTTAATTGCATCAACTTATTTTTTGGCGTGCGTTTTATTCCCTTTGGCATTTAACGTAGAAGAGTCGTATTTAACTTAGACATGCGAAATTATAATTTTATTATTCAAGAAAGTGAATGGATAATAAATTCATTTGCTGATATTATTTGTATAAGACTGCCAAAGAATTGAAAAATGCATTACAACAAAAACAAAAGAAAATGTTGAATCAGCCACTAACTCTTCCACGTATTACAGTCAGCGTAAATAATTAATCTTAAGGTCTGTTGTTTTCAATGTGATCAAAGTATAATGAATCAGTGTATTCGGTGCACGTGAAGATAAAAATCATAAATATTTCTTTATTCCTTTAAGTTTTACTGCGGAAATTGCTGTTATATCTTTACCTTGTCATTGGCCAGTATTTCCAATCTTTTAACGACCTTAGCGATATCGACGTCCTTTGCTAACTTGAGATAATCAATTTTTCTGACAACGTGTAAACTTGCCCAAGTAGGCAAAAGCTTGCATAGTAAACGTATATGCTCCTCAAGTTCGTTGGGCGTTAACTTTGTGCGATAAGAGTTATCAAGCTTCTGAATGACCAATTCCACAGTGAGGACGCCCTTCTTCTCAGCCACGAATATATTGCGCAAAATTTTAGCGAGTTCTGGGAGCCTTGAATAAATTGTTGCTTCTTTTTCCGCCTTAGGAGTTCTCGTCATAGCTTCTAAAGCTTTAGCGGCTTGCTTGGCACGAACCTGAAACAGTTTAAAAAATGCCAAGTATTAGAAGAAACCATTTAAAGAGTTTCTTAACTGAAAAGCGAGTTATTTGACTGGCATTTATTTTTGTTTTTACCTTCTCAAGAAGTGCTTTGGGGATTCCTTTGAAAGCAGTACTCAGGAAGCTACTCTGAGTCGTTGGTGTTGCAGGAGGAGTATCTACCACTGATATCTCAACTTTTCGAACACCCTCTTCAGTCACTTGGGTAGTAACATCAGTAGTGGTTGAATCCGAAGTTAGCGGTGGGAAAGTTGATTTTGAAGTCATTCGAGCCTCAACTAACCGCTGCAAAGCTTTTTCCATGCGTGTATTGCAGTTAAACAGAGTTTTTGCTTTTTCTGTAACAATAATACAATATATTAGTTAATAGGATTTTATATAAATTCTTATTACTTTGTGGTTGTTGCTAATCAATGAAAATTAACACTTTTCACGTTCGTGCAGTGAGTGCACGCAACGTGAATAGACTGATACATTCTAACTTACTTATTCTGTGAATCATCTGATGATTACTCAGTGTTACGTTAAAACCGTTAACCAGTACTAACATTATACTGTAAAACTGTTGAGGCCGTCTTTTAGAAAGTAATACTAACGATAATGTATAGAGTCCCGAGCAAATCGAGTAGCTTTATATCAATTATCAGCAGAATTGCAAGATGCGAAATTATTTGCTGATAGGTGGTCTACTAGTTTGGGAACTCGGCTTAATCAGGTCAAACGTATAATGCAACTTTGCAACGTAGTAAACGTTTGCTAAATAAAAACACTAAGTCATTCTGATTGTGACAGACATCAAACTCCTCCGAATGCGACGTAAGACTTTTGGTTACATATGGGTCACCGTGATAATTATGATGATGATTTTACTTATATGTATATCACTTTTTAAATTACCTAGAACATCCTTAGCTGAAGAAGTTTTATCAACATTGGGTGGTTCAGGCAATTCAGCACGTTCGATTCCCTTGCAACTCTCCACGTCGAACTCAGGATGCCACCTTGTGATCTTTTCCTTTTTAATGACCATAGGCATTTCCAAACCTAGTAGGAACTTTTCGTGCTCGTCCTTAACTTTTTCTATAATAATAAAAAAACAATCATTTTTAATAATTTCACCAACTTTTCCAAATCACACTATTGCATATTCTTCGTTAGCTACCTAAAAGGGTATTGAAGAACTTTCTTCTCCTTTTTAATAATACTGCAGGGCTCATGCTGCTCTCAGAAGCTGATTTTAGTACATCATCAGCATCTGGTGTATTTCGGCCACTCTTTACCTCTACTACAGGTGTGATTACCAGCTCGTATTTCTCTTGCTGGGAAACAGACCCAAAGCTTCTGTGCTTCTCCTGATGGAAGGTAAAAGCATCAGGATAGATTGTCTTTATCTGAGCTAAATGGTCAAGAGTGAAGTTACGACGTAGTTGTTCTTGAACCCCTGGTCTTAGTTTCTTGAATGTTATAAGTTCCTTGCGGTTGAATAACATTGCTGCAACCTGTTAAGTTGTACGAAGACACATTTCTATTAAGAAATTGTTCACTTAATAAAATTGATCTATTTATTGCTTATTAATGGAAATATCTGTACCGTATCGACGCATCGGAAAACTTCTGCCAGAAATCGATAATTGTAAGGTAGAGGTAAAGCAAGAGGACCACTGTCAGACAAAGATTGGAATCTTTGATAAGCTGGAGCTTTAGTTGGGCTGCTCTTTACTGGACTTGGTGTTGACTCCTTTGGAGCAAACAGTAGTCTACGTTGAGGACTGGCATTCTTGGGAAGATCTATATTTTTTGTTGGACTTAAGAACGACTTACTCGGCGACTGATTGCTCTTCTGTGGACTGTGAAATAGAGATAAAGAGAATGAATAAATAAATGCATAGATATATCTTGCAAATTATTAGGTAGCTTAAACAGTAATCTTTTTAATTCATTTTTAAATGATTTGAATTTAATAAATGTAACAGAAGAAAAATATATCTCACTTAAACATAATTAAGTTCTGTTAGGTTTGTTTATTCGGTAGAACTTAGCACAGTTATTCACCATTTATCTACTGAGAATCTAATCAACCTAACACATCTGATCAGATAAAGGTAGATATAATGCTAATTGATGCCCTTTTGTGAAGAACCTAAACTTTTGCAAAGTTCTACTTCCCATTGAAGAATATGGGCAATGGAAAACTACCAGTGCTAATTATCTTGAGGAACTATTAATATTGACTGTACCAAGGCACTGAAATAGTTAACAAACCTCTTACAGGTTCCAATGATTTTATTTAAAAATTAGCTGTGTTTGAAATATTAAATGTCTTGTTGAAAGAAATCAGACTTACAGAAATAGTTGCTTCATTAAATCATAATATTCATAATAAACTTACCTAACAGGAACTTCTAGTTGAATTCTCTCAAACTTTTTTATTTGTGGTTTTCGAATGTCATCCTTATTATTGAGATTATCAAGCCTAGCTTCACAGTTTTTGATTCTGGCAATGGAAGCCTTAAGCTCTGCTAGTCTTCCAGACTTATTGATCCTATTCTTGATCTCAGATAGACTCATATCTTGCTTACTCAGTCTATCCATAAGTGAACCTTTCTTTGGAGTAATAGAACCAGCTGCAGGTGGCTCATTTGTACCATTAACAATCTTTGTTACAACAGGCTGATTCTTCTTAGGAGTAGCTGAACGTTTCTTAGTGGGACTCAAGGCACCTTTCTTTTCAAAAACAACATTCTTGGCTTCATCAGCCTTGCTGCTAATCTTCAAAAAAGTTTCACGAATATCAATCTGACCATCTTGAGAAGAATGCTTGCGAGACATTGTTGATCTGTTTCTAGTATTCATTGTAGAAGTCTTCTGAGTATTACTTTTCACAGAATCAAACTGGATGTTTCGTACAGCAGGGTTTTGCTTGATCACAATTCTAGGTACCCTTTCGGAACACAAGGAGTTGCTCTCAATATCGTCCGTAGAAGAACACGCGAGTTTTGGAGTCGCTCGACCAGTATTTTCTTCTGTAATAGTTAATGGTAAACCCGAAGACTCCGATCGCTTCATCTCACTACTTTCTGCAGCATCGCTCACCAGGTTCGATTGTTCCTGCTCTAAAATTAGGACCTTGGACTTACTTCGTAAATCGTCAGGAGCTTGCCGTTTTCGCGTATTAAAGAACGCCGCTACTGACGGCTGAGACATTTTTTATATACGAATATATACGTATCCGGTTGCGCTCGACGATCAAGGGTGTCGCCAAAAGTCCGTTAAACCGTTTGAAAACTCAAGACGCTCCTTATCCACTTGTGAGTCTTGCTAGCTGCTGCACTACTGCTCCACGTATGGAGGTAAAATCCCGCCTATTTTACTGATTGCGCGCGAAAAGATTGTGTCAGCTGAACATAACTAGCGCCAAGGAATCATAAAGGCAATATCACAATACACTTGTCTCGTATTGCAACGATGCAAACGAAAAAAAACTGGTATAATTATGAACCTCTGTGAAGTTAGCCGAACAACTTTACCTTTTTAACTTTAGACTATAGCTAATTGGTGGTCGTTTGGTGGTCATTGGTGGATCTCTGTGAAATAAGCCGGACAACTACAACGGCGAGCTTAAAATTTTTTGTAATCGTTTGATGGTCGTTTGACGATGATTGAGAGTTTAATTAAAACGTTTGATACTCGATAATTACTTCAGAAAATCAATTTTAAATTTAGGTGTGAAATTAGCCGAATATATTTTTATTTTTCATTTCTTTGGGTCGAATGGGTGCTTAATCGATGGGGAATCGCTTGACGATTACGAATATGCTAATTAAAACGTTTGATAGGAAACGATTTGGCAAAAAATGCAAAAATCGTGTTTGACGATTGGTCAATAATTGCGATGATGCTGAATGTTGGATGCGCCATATTATTCGTAATCTCGCGTTCTCATTGGCTATGTTTCAGCCGTGCCGGGTTAAAATAGAGTTAACCAATCAAGTTAGTTTATTCCGCTCAAATGTCATTTTTGATTGGTTAACTCTGTACGATGTAAACATAGCCTAAGCAGCTGGAACGATTAATGGCCGATTTCTTCACCTTCGGATAAAACTTATCCTCCAGATAAATCCCCAGTTAACCAATCATTTTCAAGTTTTAGAAGTTTATCCGCAGGATAAATTTTATCCGAAGGTCAAGAAATTGGTCATAAATTGTTAAAGCTTCTCTTTGAGATTGTTTTACATTTGTCCACAGTTTTCTTAACTGGTGGATTCTTCTGTAAGAAAATCAACAGTTATCTCAAAAGATTTATTACTTTTACTTTACAATTACTTTCACAATGCATATGCGTTCCCTCCATGAAAAACTGGTAAATGTATAAAACCTTTGTATACACTTACTTCTTATGTTATCAGTTGGGTATTATTATATTCATTGATAACCTCTGTCCAGGCGACTTCCTTCTCTCGCAATGTAGCAGTGTCACTTATTTTCACCTTTGTCACATGTTTATACTTTTTAAGAATTTCCAAAAAAATGTGTTACTCTAGGGGAGTATAATGTCTCTTTCTACTGACCATATCTCTTAAGGACTTGATACTGCTTAAAATATAAGATTCTTTTTTCTTCTTTATGTAACCACATTCAAATTACCCACATTTTCTGACAATCATGAATCAAATTGTTATGATGAAAGGAGACCGTATACGGCGAAAACAAAATTTACTAGGCTAATAGGAAAAATCAAAATTTATGATTGGAAGATCTAACGGAAATATACCGAAGATTGCGAATGTCAAATAAGACGATCTCGAGCGCCGCCTTAGTCGAGACAGTCTTAAGTGAAACAAGGTTGCCTTAAACAGCATCTTCTTAACAAAGACCGTCTTATTTTCGGACTGTGAATACATAGCGGAAACAAGACGGTTCTTACTAATCAGACCATCTTTTTCGAGGTGGGCTCAGGCGCTATCTTGAGTCTCGACTGTGAATACCGGCCTCTGACAAATATGGCGCATCCAGTATTCGACATAATCGCAATTATTGGCCATACGTCAAATACGATTTTTGCATTTTTTGCCAAGCCATTTACTATCAAACGTTTTAATAAGCATATTCGTAACCATCAAACGATTTCCCATCGATTAAGCACCCATTCGACCCAAAGAAATGAAAAATAAAAAAATATCCGGCTAATTTCACACCTAAATTTAAAATTGATTTTCTGAAGTAATTATCGAGTATCAAACGTTTTAATTAACCTATCAATCATCGTCAAACGACCATCAAACGATTACAAAAAGTTTTAAGCTCGCCGGTTGTAGTTGTCTGGCTATTTTCACAGAGGTCATTGGTGGCATAATTAAAATATTTTGTAGTCCTTTATTCTTTTTTAATTAATTAAAATTTGACCATGAAGGTAGCCGAAACATTTTTTGCTTAAATCAATTCATTTAGAACTTAATCGATGCGCACTCGTATGGTGGTTATGAATATCACAGTAAAAATGTTTGGTGGTCTCTCGTTTTTCTAAATAATAGAAAAAACCATTTATAGACAACAAGGACAGTCATGCCGTGTGGCTATGAACTAGGCTGCATTCATCCAATGCATATGTATTTCTCAATTAAAATCATTCTCAGAATTCGGGATGGACTTGATCGAATCCTAATCGTTTGGTGGTTACGAATATCACAATTAAAACCTTTGATGATGATTAATTAACGGACAAGATATGAGAAATAGTTCGCAACCACGCAGTATGGCCGCCCTCATTGTCCCTAAATGGTTTTTCTTACATTTTTAGAAAAACGAGGGACCACCAAATGTTTTACTGTGATATTCTTAATCACCAAACGATTGCACAACGATTAAGCCCTAATTGAATTAATTTAAACAAAAAAATGTGGGCTTACTTCACCGTCAAATTTTCATTATTCAATTAAAAAAGAACGATGAACCACCAAATATTTTAATTAGGCCACCAATGATCATCAAACGACCACCAATCGATTCGGTATAATCAAAAGTTAAAAAGTTAAAGTTGTCCGGCTAATTTTACAGGAGGATCATTGTCGGTTACCTATGGTTGTTACTGGTCGTTACTAACTGCCAACTGTCTTATAATTATTTAAGAACACATCACTACAATTATAATCAGCGCGTAATTCAATATTTGTGATACGACTTATGCAATATTAGAAAACTCTTTTTAGTACAATATATTTTGTTTACTGATATTTGATTTATACTTCCTATATATATATATATATATATATATTTACAAATTAGAAGTATATATATATATATATATACACTTCTAATTTTACTCATGTACATTCTCACGTTATTGTATTCTATTATATTGAGCTTGAGTTCTATGAGAAGCCGCGATGAGGGGGAAGCAAAAAAGAGAAAAAAAGAATATTAAATTGTAGGAATATTGTAATTAATACAATTTTTGTGACTCTTATAGATATATGTTAAGCATCAGTTAAATATGTATTATAGTATTAAAAATAATTTAATCGTAATGCATAACACTGATCGATCCGTCTTTTTTTCACGTCTTGTCTGCCCGTTATGAAGGCCACACATTCCGGTATTTATACTAGTCTTTTATAAAAGGAGATCGATTTTATATTCATAGTGTGACATATTCTTCTAATGATAACAATGTTAAGATTTTTAAAAAAATATAATCGCTAAAACATACTTCTCTCTCACAACTTATCTAACGCTAATTGATATTAGTATAACCAAGATCGTGGTATAACCTATGACATAATACTTAACTTGAAAGAGGGTAAAATATTTTAACTAATTCATATTTGGTGTTCTTGACATTCTTTAAATAACATCATTAAAACATATTTTGCTTAAAGAACCTTGTAAGAATACTTTTTAAAGGAAATATTAATACTTATGAACATTTTTTGGAATAAAATTTTCTTACTGTTAATTATACTGATGTCTAACCGAAACTGTGAGATTTAAAACCATCCTGCATTTTAGGAAATGAGTGTGGTCAGGGGTATGGGTCTTTGGATTAGCAGAGCAAAGCAGATAAGGGAGCAACTCTTCTCTGCAAAAAATCTTTTTTACACAAACGTTGGCATATCAATATCCTTATCTGCAACTGGTGACGTATTGGAACAACACTATGAAATATTAAAGGTACTGTGCTAAAGATTGTGATACCTTAAACATAATTAATGATTTAATGATGTACCACATGAAACAATAACAAATGTTGTGTTGGTTATAGGGAGAATGGGATAGATGGAGTCCAACAAGAACAAGAAACATGGCTGTGTCTGGTATGTCTGTAGGGATCGTGTGTCATCATTGGTATTGCTATTTAGATGCTAGGATACAAGGAAGAACTATTGGAATTGTACTTAAAAAAGTTGTTATTGATCAATTAGTGTGTTCACCACTGTGTATTGGGATGTTTTTCTTAACACTTGGCATATTAGAAATGAATAATTGGGAAGAGCTTAAACAAGAGATTAAGGACAAAGCTCATAGATTATATATAGCTGAGTATATTGTATGGCCACCAGCCCAAATTATTAATTTTTACTTTCTCCCAACACGATTCAGAGTGCTTTATGACAATACGATATCCCTTGGTTATGATGTTTATACTAGTCAAGTTAAACATGATAAATCTAACTCCAAGAAAGATAGTGATCAAATATGATAGTTTCTCATTAAATATTTAATAAAATATTTGAAGGTACAAACGGATATTAAACAATTCAACTTGACGGTTATACTCTTTTTATGAAATATCCTATAAATTACATTCAGGCATCCTGAACATAATTTATAAATATATTATTTGTAAACGCTCCACTGATTGATTGAAGCAATATGTTAGTAACAGATAAGAATTCTAATCTATACATTATGACATTCACTGCGATAACACATTGAAACGAAAAGAGTTCTTGATTGATTCTTGAGAATTTAATTTGTTTTCATTTTTCCGTCATCCTATGAATTTATAGCATATTTTACGGTGTTTCCTGCAGGCAGGAAAAAGACAATTGCATAATTGAATAAATAATGCAGAATGTAAATAAAGAAAATATATATATTTATAAAAACAACGATAAATTCTGAATATTGAATGTACTGTTAATTTACTAATTAAAATGAAGTATATATACAAGCAACCATAAGCAGTGAAAGCAAGGTTGTAGCAATACAAGGAGCACCATCGAAATCATATTTTCCATTTGAAATATTTTGCACTTTCTATTATTTTATGTAAACAATAAGTTGATATAGTTATAATGTGTCTTTTATTAATATCACTAATTTTTTAAATTATTTTGACCAATATATTACATTATTGCTATACAATGTAAGGAACTGACCCGACATTACTCATTATAATTTTTAATTCGGATTTTGAATGCCAGAGAGTGTTTCAGGAACAAAAAAAAAAACGAAAAATTATGAACTCAGACCAAATTTTGTACCCCGGTCCTCCACGGACTATCAATCCGGGGCAACAAAAATTACGAAATAGCATTCACTACCTGGCTTGATAATTACTTAGGCAACAATTCTCTAGTGTTGCTTGTGAACCCGCTTCCTCATCAAGAGTGTAATGTCACGTTACAACAGAAATAAATATTTACAGAGAAATGATGAGAAACATCAAAAACTTATTTCGCCTTAATGAATTAAACTTTGAATATGGTTTCAGTATTTAGTTTCCTTAGAACTTAGAACATACCATCATGAATACCAATGGGAACAAGAACAGCAATAAATAATAGTAAATTACGAGCTACCAGTCTCCAATCGTTTGGCACAGCATATGGAGCCAACACGTGTGTCAGTCTATGTACCTAGATATCATATTAATATAACATTACATATGAATTATAAAAAACAAAATAGTCATTTTAAAGATGATTACCTCATGACTAGCACATATGAAGATAAAAGATGTAACCAATAGGTTGAGCACTGGGAATCTTGGTAGAAGTACAAGAACCCCATGAGAATCAGCAGCCAACCAGACGTGGCCCTGACCCACCAAAGCTTCCAGACTAATTCTACCCAGACCAGCTAAGAGCACAGAATGTTTACCTCGAAGTGGCAATGAGGCATTGCGAAGTACTATATAACCAATTATCTATAATCAGAATATACAGGACGATGAGTATAACCATAAAAGTAATTTTTAAGGGATCATAATTTGAAAAAATTACTGGTATAAATGCTATGTAGGAATGAACTTCTTCACACTCAGAAACTGAGTGGCAAAGTATAGTAAAGGTAGTATACGCTGCTAAAGACAGTAATGCCAGGACTGGGGCTAAAGCTGTCCCTGGAATATGGTCTATTCTTTGCAATGCGAGTAAACCTGCTCCAAATGCTATGCCCCAGGCTACGCTATATCTGTCTACCCTCCAGCGAGACCACCATTCACGTATGTCATCGTCCGTCGTAACGAACAGTGCTTTCCAAGGTCGAGTGACAAAAACTTTCTCGAAAAATACCTATGCGATTACAAAAAACACTTATTAAAATTTTATTTCCTTGTAGTAGGATATATTAGAAATTAAATTTAGTACCTCGGACATATATAATATTGTTATAACAGACACAAGTCCTAAAAGCTTTAGGGCTAAATACAGCAAAGCTCTTGGACCATACTCAGCGAGACTTCCTGAGTACACTCTAGGTGGCAACCATGCGAGAACGTAGACAACCAGAAACCAAAAGGACGCCAATGGTACAAAATGATAAAATTGATATGGTCTATTCATACAGAGGCACAATGACACTGTAAGTAGATTAAGTCTAAACAGTACCTGAAATATAGAATAAATTTGACATGAGCATTTAAATTATAGAAATTATTATACGATTCCATTGCGAATATTTCAATATCACTTACTCTGGCAAATCTGACAAGAGACACGTCACCTCTTTGCCAAAAATAGCAAAAGTGTCCATAACCAGAAAGAAATAAGTAGGCAGAATTAATTAATCTTAAGTGCATGTAAATTGGTAATACATTGCAGGCACCAGTTACATGATATATAAGTACAACAGCTTGCATAAGTCCTCGCCACTCATCTGTTTGTTCTCTGTTTAAAGCTCTAGGCCCTCTTTCACGATCCTCAGTGAAGAATAATCCAAGGGCCAATATATATCCCAGTGGTAACCAAAAACTAAATTCACTATAGTATTTATTTTCTTTCATGAAGAAATTAGTTCTGGAATGCAAACCCTGGATTTATAATTTGGATATCATATTGATCACAAATAAAAACACAGCAGAACAACTAAAATAGAGAACTATAGTAAAGTCATTAGTAATTACGACTGCATTTATATACGTGAAATCAATATTATACCTGTCACAGAGATAAAAGTATAAAAGGATAATTGAGAGAAGTGCCAATGAAGTGATTAGAGTATATAAATCATGTGGCTGAGCGGGTTCAGGTTTTACACTCTCAGCACTATTAGCTTCTTCAGTTCTTTGTATTTCTTGTGTTGCTACAAGAGTATAAGTAACTCCTGTGCGATACTGGCATATCTTTCTATACATCCATGTGCTGGCCCCAATGATTATACTACAAAGAACAAGTATATAGTATACGTATAAAAGAATGTTTTAATATTAATATTATTATAATTAACTAATTACCACAAAGCAAGAATTGATAATGTGACTAGTTGTAAAGTTGTAGCAGCTTCAGGGTAACTGCAACAACTACCATCATCGAAATTCATGTGATCATTGCAGTGGGTGTTGAGCAATATTTGAATTTTATGTCGCAATGATAAAGGACTGGCTAAATATCCATCAGGACTTTGTTCCAAGACACCAGTACCTACGAGTCTGCAGCTCTCCCACAAATACGCTGCACTATGCGACAAGATCTGCAAATTACAGGAATGTATTTAATGTATTATAGTGTAGACTAGAAGGTTACTACGCTGTACCCCGAAACAATGGATGATCTCTTAATATTGTAGAGAGGAGATCATAATATGAATATGTGCAAAAAAATAACTCCAAGTAAGTACGTTTAAGGAGTCAAACTCTAATCCTCGAAAATTGGAGAAGTAAACCGTTTAACTGTGTTAAACTCATTGGTATCACAGAGACATTAAGGATCATTAAATTTTTATTAAATATGGTATCTAGGAGCTTTTGAAGTCATTAATCACGAATTTTAAGTTAAAGTCTCACAATTATAAATAGTAGACTCGAGATTGGCTACCAGAAAGTTCCTTATGCAATTCGATCACAGATACATTTCCTAAATTGAATTCAATAACCTAACTGGTCCAGAATATCCCAAATGATGAGTTGCAGATATGTTACTGGTAGCAAACAATATCTTCTCAACTGTGAGGGACTATTTAGCAATATGACACGCATATATAAAAACTTTAATTTCAAATACGTGAAGCAATTTGTCAAATTTCGATTTAAATAATATACACAGATATTTCTGAAATAAATAGAGATGGATACATTTTTTTTCATACGAAAGTTTTTCATTTTCGAGGGGATAAAATGGTAGTGATATTTGTTCATTCATCGATCCAGCTATTTTAAAGAATTTTAACTTGCTTAAGGAGGGTGGAGCGATAGAGCATTTCAAATATTTCAACCTGACTAACAAATATCATGTTTATGAAGGTATAATACACATTAAGAAATTTAAAAACTAATAATTAACCGTTGGGTTCTCGAGATATACGCTATTGAATAATCATAATTTTGAGATTTTGGTAACTGATTCTAGATTCTGACAAAAATGTACCTTTATGGAAATTAGCGTTGATCAATTAATGCTTTAACAAATACATTGCTATTAATGGTTCTCTAGGTTAAAGTCACGAGTTGTAATACAAATCGCCCACCACTACTGTTAATTAATACATTTAACTGTAAAAATTCATTGAAAAGTCCTCATTTGATTAGTGTGCAGCGCGGTATAGCTACCTTAATCAAGATATTGGTGGCATTTAGACGAGATTAAACATGTGTATTCAAGCTCGTTTATCGTATGCCCCGCTTTATTTTTAGCTAAAACAAGTATTAATGGATCTGCACATTTTCAACGCTGGATTCAATTATGCATCAATGTCGGAGACAATATTGCAGACAGTTGTTGAATTCTTGTAAACTGAATGTGTCACAGAACGTTATCAAAAAACAATTTTTACATTAAATTGTAATAACAGAAACATTCTGCTAGACCTCTGTGACATATATCCATTTCAAGAATTCAACAACTGTTCGAGTACATTGGCTCCAATATTTATACATACTCGAATTCTGAGTTGAAAATGTGCATATCGATTACTTGTTTTGGCTAAAAATAAATAGCGACATACGATAAACGAATTTGAATACATATGTCTGAATTGGTCTTGATGCCACCAACATCTTGACTAGAAAACAAAATTGATTATCATTTAAAAAGAAATTGGCAAGTTAAAATCCTCTAAAATGGCTTGATTGATGAACGATCGAATATTAGCACCGGTTTGCCCACTGGAAATTGAAAAGGTTTCGTATGAAAAAAATTTGTCCATCTCTACTTATTTCAGAGATATGCGTCCATGTTAATTAAATTGGGACAACCTTTATATTTTAAACAGATATCAATAATATGGCAAAGATGTAAAATCATATTTTATCAGGCTATTCCAATCCAATAATATATCGTGAAAAATTAAATATTTTTACAATTTACCGTTTTTTGCTATATTTCTTAATCATCGGGTTATAAACGAAAAACTAAAAAATTCACGTTTTTCGAGCAGGACTTTCACCTCTTCAGAGTGTGGCTAATATTTTATAAGTATTTCTATTATAATGTATCATATACGTCAGTAGGCAAAGCGAGATAATTTTTCTTGTTAAATAAATTTGAGTTTACCTCCACAGCAGCCTTATTGCAAATATTAATTTGCCAATTATCAATAGTAGCTAATTGGACAGGCAGTCTTTCTTTAATTACAGGATCCTGCATCATCCAAAGGAACTGTGACCCCTTTTGAGCTAAAGTATCTGCTGGCTGTACTAATCGTGTAAGACCTGTACTGTATTCTGAATATAATTGTTCATTGCTAGCGTTATTTTTAAGGATATCAGCTACTGCACAGCCTGCAATTATCATTCCTGGAGCATCCCCGTTCTAGAAAAGACAGTTTTTATCAATACAAATATAATGTTGAATACTTTTTATAAAAGCTATATATGTTACCATCCAACCATGGAAATCTTCTATTATTAAATCATCCAGTTTGGGTCTCCATAAAAATTGAACGTATAATCTGAGTTGAGCATCATGAAAGGTCAAATCTGAATTTTCTGGTAATTCTGTTAAGTCAGAGGCTTTACCCTGAACTATGAATTGTGAGACAAATGTTTTATATAGCTGTCTTATTCTAGCATCCCCACTGAAGACAAAATGATTACGATGACCCATAAACGCCAGGTAACGTAAACATCTTCTACTGTCTCTGGGAAAATACAAATATTTTGAGCATGAATTATTTTAAAATTTAAGGACAAAAATTCTCACGTTTGGGTATAATGATGCATCATACAACCGTATGGTTGCCATTCTTTGTCTCCTTTGTATCTCCCTTCTGTTAATAGCCACTTGCAAGAATTGCTGCCTGAAGATTCAATATATAGGAAATTAATATAAATTAAAAGTAATAGCTGACTCTGTAATAAAAAAATCTTACTGTAAATAAGATGTATTACTCCATGATACAGAATAAAGCATGTGACAAGAACGGTGGCTAATTTCTTGGCACTTGCCACAGTTATTAAGCTAATAAAATGCTCTGCAGAAGTCATCAATATAATTTTTTGTCTTTCTGCTTCATAAATTTTATATTTGTACGTCTTTGGCAAATCTTCAAATTTTATTCTTTCACAATATGGAAAACATGTGTGCCATGAAATAATGCTAATACTTATTTTAATATCCCTTCTGATCTTTATAATAGTTTATTTTATACCCTTCATATCAATATCATAGAGATGCCAAAAAAGATAGTTAAGCCATTATTACAATTTTAAATAACAAATGTAAAATTTAACGAAAATAATTAACATAAACTAAAACTTCTGCTATGAAATAATTTATTTAAACTTTCTCACACTAAAACAATTGTCTATGAAATTTCACAAAAAAGCGGAGTGTTTACAAAATGTCAAAACTGCTTTAACAGGTTAAATGCACTAGAATATTAAAATCGGAGGGACGTTTGAAAGTGTTTATGTACTATGGTAAAGCTTCTTTTAGAATTTATTTTGCTTATGTGGCTCAGTATCAACTACATAAGTGAGTATACTTATTTAAAATGTATTTAGTTTAGAGTTTTCACAAATTATTAATTCTGTGCTAATTTTCATTCTCTTCTTATTCCTTAGATGCTGAAAATTGTCAGGGCCACGATCGTATTAAATTTTCGTGTCCTGATGGCCAAGACAAAACAAAAGAACGTTGCTGCTTTTCAGTTGTACCAGGAGAAAAATATGTTGGTTTATATTGTTGCAGTATGCAAGAGTACGAATTCTTAAATTTGGACAATGATTGTAATTATTCTGATAAAAAAAATGTGACTTTTTGTAACAGATTTATTTAAGTACAATCATCAGGTATCTGTATAATGAAGCAAAAATAATAGTTACATAGAAAAATAAATTATAAAGATCATGAACATTTTTGTTTCAGATGAAGGTTTGATTAGTACAGAGAGCCCCACGATAGAACCATGGATATAAAAAGAGTAATCTCTTCAATCATATAATCCAAAATCATCTCTTGTATATACATATATATTAATATATATTACATTATATTCATGCTGTATTAACAACATATAAAAACAATGATGACTCATAGCATAAGGGACATCAATTGAGAATGTTAAAACAATTCTATTGACTTCTGTAAAGACTCAGTTGTTCCTTTAACTCGTCCAGTGTTTGTACCTGAAACATGTCACTCCTTTCTTGAAGTAATTGTAGCACAGCTGTCAGTGTCTGAGACTCCATCCTGTAAAAGCAAGAATGCAAACAGCCTTCATCATATACTTGATATGTTCTGTTCACTTACTCCTTCTCTTTGCTACGTTGTTGAGGAGTCAACTTTTGTTCAGCCAACTTTAGTCTTGCTTGTTTATACTGTGCCTGTAGACCATATATTTTTGCTATCGGACTATCCTTGTCATTTTTTTGTCTAATTGTCTGCAGTGTATATAAGTACTATTAGAAATTAATAATAAACTATCAAATGACAGAAAGACTGTTTTGACTGAATTATAAGACCCATTAATTTCTTCATTTTTATCTGAATAATTATTAAGTATTATTTGATATCTTACTTCCTTTTCCTGAATATTATGACAGGCCCAAACAGTTGCAATCACAACAAAGAATGACACAAATGTACTGAATATGTGAAACCATGTCAGATTGGCGTAAAAAACGTTCGCATGATCCAGCCAGTTATAGAACATATTTTTATAACTTAAATGTTCGTAATATCAATGATCAATGTGATTTTTGAAGTTGGAGGTTATGAATATGTCGCTGTTATCTGCACCTTGAAATTTATCTTTTCAAAAATGTTTTTCCTGTATTACAATCTACGTATATACATATAAAGTTAGTTAGATAATCAAGGTGAACATTTAGTTATACTTACCAATTACTTACAAGAATTAAAGTGTAATAATACAATTGAAAAATCAATTTTTTATTGTTATACATGAATTAAAAGTAAAATTACAATAAGTAAATATCTTAAGCATAATTATATTAATAAGAATAAAAATAAATTGTGAGGCAAAATAATTGTAAACTATCTATTAAGATACTTTAAAACTATTTTGCCTCTCACAAATTGGTTTTATTTTAGATTTATAGTATATGTACAGATCATGATCATTTGTAGATACGAAAACAAATGATTATGCGGTGCACAAACGTCAGGTAAAAATCTAATCACAAAATATTTGTACCACGTATATGTACCATGTATATTCATTTGCAAGACACAATGCAAATGAGTGTAAGAATGCACTGTGCATAATGCATTGAATCTTGATGAAGAAATTTAAAATATCAAAAGAGTTAGAACAAGTTGTTATAGTCCAAAAGAAAGTATTGGAATCCTAAGGGAACTTTTTGCGTAATTCACTTTGATAGCACTGGAAGCATTTTGCTATCATAACTAGAGATAACATGGACCACTTATCGCTTAATACATTTTACAACACATAGTCCTGTTTATGTAACCAGACCTGAAGACCAAAGAAACGATTGTATGCAGACAACTCTGAGATCTGCAAGAGCTCTACACGTTGTAGAATTTATCCAAGTACCATTTATGATCTCGCATTGTGGCTAACAGACCAGAGTTTAGTAAAGTCGAATCTGTTGGACCAAAACCCATAGGGGGTGGACCTGATAGGGGAGTAACACTGCCGCCTAAAGCACTGTGAAAAAGAAAGCTATTGATATACCTCGTCTGTTTAACATTTTAATATTACTTTACCTGATGATTGCTGCACCAGCACAGACATCCCATTTTTTAATTGCTGTCATGTGAACATATGCTGTTGCATTACCAACAGCTACTTCAAGAGACTTGTAGCCTATAAAAGTATATTATTGTTTTAAGTGGTACAAATATTTAGTTTATCAAGACAACTACCTGAGCCAGCTGCCGAGATCACTTGAACGTTGTCCCCCAATACCAGTTTAGATGCATTATGAACTCTTCCAGCATGAGAGCGTGATACTATTAAGACAGGATTTCTGCCTTCCTTAGGCTGTATATAAATTTCAGCGTGAATACAAAACATTGACAGAAAGAGTTAAATGTTTCATATACCTGAGGAAGATTTCTCAAATTTGATGATACACCATGATCAACCCATGCCCAGTATGTAGTTTTTGGTTCAAAGGGCTTGTATATAACTCCTATTACAGGTTCGCCCTTAATTGCGACACAAACCATGGTTGTTACATATTGTAAAAGATTCTCTAGATTGATAGAATATGCTATATTATAAAAGACATACCATAAAACTGACACAAAATGAAGATGAAGCTATTCACCTGTGAACTCTTTCGTAGCATCTAGGGGATCTATCCAAACAGTGACATCATTAGCATTAGCAGCAATGTCCGAACCAATACCGTATTGATCTAATTCTTTAATAGTATCTTTTAAACTTGGCACTTCTATTTGATCACATCCCTTAGACATTTCCTCAGATATCACAGTAATTTTTGGAAAGGCTTCAATTAATGAATGATACATAGCACAGTGAGAACGATAGTCTGCAGCTGTCACTGGATCATTAACACCTGTACGATATTTCAAATAGCAAGTGACATGTGTACATAAAAATTATGTAAATGTATATAATAAATGTCAATGCAAAAATTAAAATGAATCGTTTGAAGAAGCACCATCAGCTGATATTGACAGTCAAAATAACCTAAGAAAAATTACCTTCTTTAGTTTTTCCTTTACTCTCAATATTCAATCGGTTTTGACTATGGACCAAGACTACTTCTGATCCTCCCATTTTTGCAGCCCTTATAGATCCAGCAAGGAGTGCTTTCAAGGAAATAACATATCTATTGTCTATACTGGAGTAAGACGGTCCTCGAGTTGAGTAAAGATACAATAGAATAAAAAAGCCAACTGTCACGCAAAGTCCAATTTTGCTTATACGCACGTTCGCTCCAAGATGCATTCTTAGATAATTATTTCTTTATATTACAATAAAATTACAATTCGTTTTACGGAAATTCTTTTTCTGATTGATTGAAATAACTATTACTATTGCGGCGCCATGTTTTATTTAAATTGCTATAAGCACGAAGCTCTTAGATGCCGGAACCAACCCAATCATAAAACGAAGTTCAAAAGTCATGGTTTACACGTCTAATATTGCCTAATACGATACAGATTATTTCCAAGGTATCTTAAAGATAACTTAAGGATTTATGTGCTATCTGCGAAGCGTCTGTAATTGTATAACTTAATAGTTATTTCTATTTTAATTTATAAAGATAAAGACGAAACCGTTAAAACAACTTCCAAATAGTTTTTTTTTATTAACGTAATCACAGAAATTGAAGATAGGATTTACACCTAACATAGTTTTACACATATCATAAAGTAACTATACTGAGCATCACTGTGCTATAAGCTTTATTCAATTTACTATTAATAATTTATTCATTATTATTCATGTATTTTAATTTCCTTTTGCATTCTTGCCCTTTAAATCCTAATTCTACAGTTCAATGAACTATGTGATACAGATTACATAAATATGTATGTTACAATTAACACCGTAATAATTTAACATTGAATAAATCATGAGATTTACATTTTTATTTTTTATTACAATAAATTTTACTTCGCAGCCTTTAATTTATAGTACTTGATTTCCTACATTTACGATAGATATACTCTTGGCAATTTTAGTTGTGACTTCATTTATCTTTATTATTGTACTCGCAACGTACATTTTATAATTTCCCCAGACATTGTCAAGTCTGGCCAAGTGTAATCTTAGCAGCAATTTTAGACACTGTCGTCTGTAGAAAAAAAATAGATTTTAATAAGCTGTTTACATTAAAAAAAAAAACATATACTGATCAATCTTACCGTGGTATGACCATTTTGTTTTTTTTGGATTTTTATTGCATGTCTTAACGTAAAAGGAATTGTCTGGTGGCCGTTTCTGTAAGAATGAATGGATAGTTTTATTTGGAGGAAACATTGTAACTGAAGTTTCATTTGGAGTAAGAACAATACTTACCTTTTCTTTGCAACTACTTAACATAGAAACTATGCTGAGACATACGCTTTGCACACTCAGTGCTGGCGACCAATCATCCGTCAGAATGGATAGACAAATGTGACCATTGCTATAGACGTGTGGGTGTACTGGAATGTTACCTCCGATAAAGGTAACTTCTGGTGAATCGAATGGATATTTGGAACTAAATTTGAATTGTAGTTGAAACTGTTCTCCTTCATACAATGTCCCCTTGGCTCCCTCCATGTGAACAATCCATTGTGTTAGATTCTGACCCACTTCATCGCCATCAACAAATACTCCCGGGGGAGGTTCACGCACCAAGGACATCAACTCCCTCTGTAATCGCCGCTGCAATACATTAAGCAGATTAAGAAAGAAAGAATCTATATTCTAATACTTTATAGAAACCATATAAAACTAGTGATTTATATAATAAATAAAGTTCTTGCATGTAAGTGGATAGATAGATTTTATACAACACTTCTGTTGATATAAATGAAGATTGGTCATAAATAATATATGGAATAGTATCTAAGGATTAGTTATTACCTTTCCATTAAATACTTATCATGGGATAACACCACAAGAAAGAAATCGGTATTACGAAAACAAAGAAAGAAGCATGGAATAATAACCGTATATAGCCAAATATAAGAAAAAAAATTGAGGCAACATAACAGTATATCAGCATTTATACAATAACACTTTAGAATTCATAAAGGAGACAACATAAACCATAGCAATTATTATCTCAAAGATGCATGTGATGATCAAATCTATTTTTTTTGAGAATGTCAACAAGATAAACAAGCACTTGATTTGATTTAATATGAAACGTCACTTTGGCCCAGAAGGATAATTAAAATGCATTCATAGTACCGATATACAGATTTCTTTTAATATGAAGGTCAATCATTTGCGTTGTCCAGATCCTTAATATCCCAAGAATCTCTTACTATCCAAGTATAACTCGTTTCAACAGATATAAATGAAAATTTCAACGAATTCTTGCGAAAGTGGAGAAACGACTTACCTTCGACGGGGACATTGCCGCCATTGTCGTTAAACAGCTCTCCAGCGAAAAACATAACCACTTCTCATAATGACAGACCTTCGCTATCTTCCTTTACGTGACGCACGGGTCTTACTTTCACCTTACTAATGCGCCTTCCACAGAGCTTTCCTCATTTTCGAAATTTTCGAAATTTTTGCTTGTTAACCAGAAAGAATGTACTTATTCCTTTTCTCAATCACGGCAGTAGGATGAAAGTGCAACTGTACTGAACCTTAACAACTGTGTCATACAGAGCAATAGATCTTCTCGCAAAGTAGGCAAAATTACCGCACAATATTTTTTGCAAAAATACTAACGATGCAAATGAAAGTAGGTGCTGTATAAAAGTACTAGAAATTCAACAATATGTTTCAGTTTATTGATACTTCGATAATGTATAAAAACTATATATTTTGTTAAAGTGAAAGAGATAGACGTAAGAAAGATTGTCTATATCTTAAGTGGACAAAGCATTTATAAAGGTTGTAGAAAAGTGGCTTGATGTTATCGGTCATCTATCATTATGTAAAGGATATGCGGGTAAATCATGTGATAATATTTAAGATTGAAATATTTGTTTAGTTCAAAAGTTAAAAGTAGCGGTTTTCCAAAATCTGGGGAGATCTGCCCAGATTTTGGAAATCGATTGACCGGTTCTTGTGGCGGTTCATACTACCGTTGTCTAAAGAGGTAAACAGACGAAAATTTTATAGGATGTGGTGTCACGCAAACTTAGGTGACAGGGATGCCTATAAATGGAGTTTACCCATTGAAATACTATTTATATATGTATCCTTCCTTCCTTTCCTTATGGCTGCCTCCTCCTTTATACATATATATATATTGTACATATCAGAATCACGCGACATAGAATATATAGACATAAGTATCTACTGTATTCATATTCAGTCAAAAGTCGAAATGTTTATATACTCAATCGGTAATAACTCAACATGTTGAGGTTTCGGGTTGTCATATTCTGTCTATTATTAAGATATCAGAGGGCACCACATAGATCGCCGCGTTGCAAGTATACGTTCCTCAGTTTGTATTGTTCGGGATCTAACCCCCTGCCTACGAATGATCTGTCGTGCACGTCAAATTTTTACATTCTTTCGATAACACAATCCTGTTGCGATACTTGTACTCTTTGGAAATTCGTGTAGACTGACCAGAGTCCGCGAATTTCCACGAGTCAATCAGGCAAGATAATTCTTTGTGAATTTTTCATTCAACGAGTTTTTTGTATTATCGCCGGCCGCACCCAAGTGATTTCCTCTTTTAGTGATTCATACAGCGACATTAAAAGTTTAACGATTGTTATTCCACAATTTTTAAATAATATCTTTGACGTGTTATATTTCAAGTAATACTTGATTTTATTTAAACAAGATATGACTGAAGCACATAATTTTGAAGCTAATGCTATCTCTTGTCATGCATGGAACAAGGATGGAAAGGGTATGTCATTCTTGTATAACTTTTTTGTAAAAAAATACTTTATTGGAATAAACCACATAATACAACTCCTTCTTGACGTTAGCCATGGATTCATTAGTTTTTTCTATATATAGCTCTTCGAGAAGGACTTGTATTATGCAGTTTTGCCTTTCATTGTTTGATTTTGTGGAAATCAGAGAACATGGATATTATTGTTTCAGAGGTTGCCTTTTGCCCTAGTAATAATGACGTTCATGTATATAAACGTACTCCAGGGGGATGGAAGGTTCATGAGATATTACAGAAGCATGATCTACGAGTAATGGGTTTAGATTGGGCTCCTAATACTAATCGTATAGTAACATGTTCAGCAGATAGGAATGCATATGTTTGGACCCAAGGCGAGGATGGAAAATGGATTCCTGCTTGGGTCTTACTTAGAACAAACCGAGCTGCCACTTGTGTTAAATGGTCTCCTCAAGGTATTAATCTAATTACATTAATTAAATTCACATCAACGATTGATATTTTATATAGTTCTTATATGATGCAGAAAATAAATTTGCTGTTGGTACTGGAGATAGAGTGATATCTGTTTGCCACTTTGCGTCTGAGAATAATTGGTGGGTATCAAAGCACATAAAGCGACCACTGAGGTCTACAGTAACGTGTCTCGATTGGCATCCTGATAATCAAGTACTTGTTGCTGGTTCTACGGATTACAAGGTCCGTGTATTCAGTGCGTACATTAAGGATATGGAAGAAGCGCCAGAACGCGGTGCATGGGGATGTCAGCCTAATTTAGGTAGTCTGCTCGCGGAGTTTCCAAACTCCCCTAATGGAGGTACATCTCTTGTTTCGATAAATAACAACTACTCCAAACGAATCGGTATTAAGTATTATTGTTTCCAGGCGGGTGGGTTCATGCTGTAGCCTTTAGTCCTTGTGGAAATAAAATTTGTTGGGTCGCGCATAATTCTTCAATATGCGTCGCAGATGCTACCAAAGGCAATACAGTCGTACGACTGTTCACTGAGCATTTACCATTTACTAGTTGTATTTGGGTGGGATCAAATTCTATAATCGCGGGGGTAAGCAATCGTGCACCTCTCAAGGAATGTATCCTAATCCTTATAATAATTAATAATGATTCAAAGAGATCAATTATTCTTTTTCGCAGGGTCATAGCTGTATGCCTCTGCTTTATTCAGTAGATGACAATGGTCAGATCTACTTTGTATCAAACTTGGATAGCATGCAAAAGAAGGAAACTTCCGGTATATCTGCCATGCGAAAATTCCAATCCTTAGATCGTCAAGCTAGAACCGAGACTAGTGAGGATAATCTGGACAGTATACATCAGAATACTATTACCAGTATTCGCAAGTTGTCACCAACTGAATTCAGTACCAGTAGTTTAGACGGGCAGTTGGTCCTGTGGGATTTAAAGGTAAAGAATTGGAATAAGATATTATCTTGACATATTGAATATAATATTGATAATAAATAAAATTGTTTTCAAGCTCCTGGAGAATTCCATCGCTGGCCTGAAAATTGTCTGAATTGTTGAATTTTTATATACACTGTCGAAATTTACAATACTACATCGAGTGCGACGATTTATGAATGTTACAATAAAAATTACTTCATTTCGCGTACCCTTTTCATCGTATCCTCGTACAATTTCCCGGCCCTTATAAATTTATAAAATAAATTTTTGTTTAAAAAACAATCAAGTGCACGGGAGAAGGATCTTTCGATCACACATTCACTTCTGATGTTCGTATCGATCTCGGGAATCTCCGGTGATTTCCGGCAGCCCGAGTCATTTAAATCTCACAACTCGAGGTGCGCCTTTAGTCGCGCGAGAAACGCGCACGTGGTAAGACGGGAAGTTCCAGGGCAGAAACTGCAAGTCAACCAATGAAACATCATGCATAAACTTATGCCATCACTGGACGCTTATTGTGTAATATACAAAAGACTAATCACCATGTACATCTGAAAAAATCAAAATAAGTAAATCTAGATCAATAAAAGCCAGTCGAATAAGAAGTCCCTAGAATCTCTCTTAAACCACTATAAAAATCCATTTATCACAGACTCCATTCTTCATTAATAGGGAATATAAATTTAAATCAATTACCAGTCATAAAAAACAAACTAGTTTAACGAATGCTTCATACACATTCTAAATCTATTATATAATATTTGGTAGAACAACGAACCTACCAGATGCTTGCACGTTAAGTAGAAGTGTCACGAGGAACAATAGTGTTCTCCATCAAATTAATATTCTTTCGAATACCCTATAAAAGATGATATAAATATACTACTAATCTAACACAGTTTATGCTATCATAAATAAGAACTTTATGGTAAACTATATAATATGATCATGTCACAATGCGCAGTAAATCCTAGAGTCTCTATGTAGAGCAGTACAAAGCAAGCAGTGCTGCTGGCTCTAGTTTGGAAACCACTGCTCAACGGCGGTGAGGGTAGTGGGAGGCGCCCGAACAAGTTCAGCGCGGGTATCGATTCAGTCTCGCTGAAACCACCCCCGTTGTCGAGCCATTGCCTCGTCGTATACCCAGTGCTCCGTTCACGTTTTAGTTCACTTCTTGGACAGAAATGCTCTCTTATGTGTCAATAAATATACAGTGGCTTATTGCAAATATAATAAATAAAAATGTATAAAGTATATCTATAAAATATTAGTTGGTGAATCTTCTTCACATCGATCCTGAAAACGACTCTACGGGATATTCGAACGTTCCTGAGAACGCCGCTAGCTTTCGCGGTATTGATTTGCTTTGTAAGGTGATTTTTAAACAGCCGCACATCACACTCCATTGCTCGCTCTTCAATATATTGCAGAATAAGTGTTCCTCTCAGAAGAGTACCACTACGTGCTGCTTCATATATCGCTACAAGAATTTTTCAAATTAATAACAACTCTTGACATATATATTACATGCCTGAGAAACAGAGAGATAATATATGATTTAATGGGAATAAATTGTCAGGATATTTTGTCCATAATCTCTCGCTCGTTAGCATTTGAAATCGCGTTTCACGTTCTTGATATATATAATCCTGTGTCGAATAATTTATCATCGCTGGATAATTAGTCTTTAGATATATAAAAAGATCCTTTCTGATTAAATTCATAGCTGAAGGATATAAATGTATATCTGGAACTGAGAAGGGGCATCCGACACCGTAAAAATAAAATATGTCGAAATTAAATAACAAGCATACAAATGTCAGCTCTTCTTGACTACAAGTCGACCTAGTCGGAAGGGAACGATTTAAATAAAAAAGTGGACCTTGAGAAATGTCTTCGATATCCGCCCAAGGAGTCGTTGAGAGAGCCAGTGCAGAATTGACGAAAAGGATCAACGTTTTGGGATTTCGCGGATCCTCCAAGCATCATGGTTCGTATATAAAGTTCCATCTTACTGATATATATCCCATTTCTTTGCTTCAGAAATATTACCACATGCTAATCTCATGACTAGTAAGAACAAATCGATTCTCATCTTTACAATATATGAATTAATATTTCAAACCTTTTAGCCCTGTATAAATGTATTCCACAACGTGTATTTTCACCTATATTGACAATCACTGGAATTGTAACTGCAGTGGGATCAATATAATACCGTTCGATACTTGACTGAGTTATAGAGATAGAACAGCGCATTATTTATCAAAGAATTCTTCTCACGTTGTCAGTACCGAAGGATAAACTTGGAAAATTCGTCCTCGTATTAGAGAATTACGTGACTACTTATGTCCCTGTTTGAGAGGCTTTGAATCAGATCCAGGCACAGGTTGAAATTGGATGCGTGCCAGAAACTATCCGTCCATTAAGATCAAGAATAAGAAATTAAATGTTCCTTTTGGAAATCAATGAATAGTTTATACTTTGAGTGTACTCATTGTGCATACTTATTCTAGGATATTAATGCTACGTATTGTATATTTTTTCTACAATCTTAGAATAATATCGGAGATATTATTGTGACTCATGTTTTTCTTCACGTAGGCAGCGGAAAGACGAGCGTTATGGAACGAGTTACAAATGTCTTTTGCGGAGGAGGAGGTGGTGCAAATACAAATTTGCAAACTTCAAATGCGAATGCTATTCCCGAAAAGCCGAGCCGGAGTGTCCCAATGCCAGGCAATAATCCAGCTGTGGGTAACAATAAAGGATTGAACAATTGTACCAGCAATAGAACCAGAATAGGCAGGTCGAATAGGTCAAAGAATGTACCCTTAGCTAGCGGTGGTACCGGTGGATACGTACCACCCTGTACCTGGGATCAGCTTATACAGGATGATCATTTCCTTGGAAGATTCTTCCTGTTCTTTAATGCTGGGGAGAGAAAAATTCTTGCACAGGTATATAAATACGAAGTAAATTGTTAAGCCTATTGACATTCGAAGGCTGTACTAAGCTTTTGTCACACCATTTTTTCTTTTACAGGTTTGCTCAAGATGGAGGGACGTTCTTTATGCTAGACCAAGACTATGGGCCGGCCTTGTGCCAGTAGTCAGATGCCGGGAAGCACGTGCAATGGCTTCGAGTTCCAGGGCACGTCTTTATGCCAGTCTAGTAAGAAGAGGTTTTCACTCTTTGGTACTACTTGGTGCTGCTGATGAAGATGCTCTTGAATTGACACACAGTTTCCCATTAGCGCAACGACACGTGCACTCCTTGTCGTTACGTTGCTGTGCTGTTACTGACAGAGGATTGGAAGCATTGCTTGATCATCTCCAGGTATGCTTTAAGAAATTTATAAGGATGTAGATCATTATTATATTCTTGCAAATATATCTAAAGGGAATAATTATTTATGTAGGCATTGTTCGAGCTCGAGTTGGCAGGCTGTAATGAGATAACTGAAGCTGGTCTATGGGCTTGTCTCACTCCCAGGATAGTCTCGTTATCCTTGTCAGACTGTATCAACGTTGCTGATGAAGCTGTTGGCGCTGTTGCTCAACTGTTACCCAGCCTCTATGAATTTTCGTTGCAAGCTTATCATGTTACGGACGCAGCTCTTGGATACTTCAGTCCTAAACAGAGCGGATCCTTGAGCATTCTTAGGCTGCAGAGCTGTTGGGAACTCACGAATCATGGAGTGGTCAATATAGGTGAGATTTAGTCAAAGTAATATTTGGTAATGTTGAGGTTATATTACATTTTAATATGCATAGTCATATGAAATGTACAAACTAGGTACATCAAATTAGACTTCATATACCTTGTATTGGAACCCTAATAACTTAGTCTCGAACTCAATGCCTGTATATTGAAATTGACGTAGATGGCATTGAGAATTAACAGATGCGTATATTAAAATAATTTCTTCTGTAAGGTTAAAAGTATTCTATAAACTTTTTTATATTTTTGATATAATTCGGTTGAAAGTTAACAAAGGTGTCTTTAATAACTAAAAGAATTTATTGAAAATTCTTTTCAATGTTGTTATAAAAATTACCCAGAATATGGACGTGTCAAACATTTTGTGTGCCCGGTAAACTAAGAAGTACATTTTTTCCAATTCTCCAAATATTTTTATTTAACGAATCGCACCGTCTTTATTGGTATTATAGCTAGTAATAATAAAAATTAAATCAAATTTTGTTACATCTTTGACACCTACGCGAATAACCTAACGAAATTTAATATATAGAAGTACTTTATATTCAAATTTTAACTTGTAGTTAATTATCAAAATTTACCCACTGCAGAATAAATTTAATTTACTAGAGTAAATTAATTGTTAAATTATATTTTCCAATTTATTTTTTTAAAAACATCAATTATTGTGTGAATTTAATATACCACAGGCAACTGATTTTTGAATTCTATTTTCGAATTTTCGCCCACCATAGTTTAAATTTAATATACTTGTGTATATAATTATTAGACAAATATTTCATTCTTTTTTATACGCCGGTAACATTATATTCTTGCGTACTAGTATATGAAATTTCATATACGCTTTATCATTTTTAAACAGAAATTTTTAACAGTGTACTTATCATCAAGTGAAGACAATGAATCTCTAGAGTTTCACATCACAATAGTAGTCTTGAAGATCGTGGAAATTTACGAGTCTTGTAACTGTTAGTATCTTGGCACAGAGCCAAAATCCTTTCAGAGAAAAGACATTTATTCTTTTTTTTTCTTTCGAAATTGAAATCAAATTTCTGATAGAATCAGTAAACAATCAATATTTATACATGCTACTTCTGACAAGAGTTTTCAAAATAAACTTTATTCAACATCCTAATTATTATATCATAAATATAACTGTTTACTTGTTCAGATAACTGAATTAGTGATGAGAACTTGGAGAATATTATTGTCATTATAAAATCAAAATATAAAATATTTCTCCTTCTGCTAGTACGTCGAACACTGTTACTCCTAATATTCTTTACACTTTCAACTGTCCAGAATTTCTCCTTCCTCCACTGGTTGGTTTACAAGTATCGTTATGTCGTGGCAACGTAATTATCACATTTCTAACTCGTGTACCATTAATAGAACCTTGGTCGTGGATCGCAGAAAACAGTTCTACACACAGAAACGTCCAGGCGTTGATTAGAACACATGACGCAAGCCTTGTCATCTTATTTGTTTTTTATGATGGTTCTCTAGCCCGAAGATCAAATACAATTACTTAAGAAACATGTAGTTCTTTAGCGACTTTAACAAGTAGCAAAAGGTATCAGAGGGCAATTTTTGGACATGAGAAGATCATAACTTCAAATTAAGTTCTGATCTTTTTCTCAAGATGTTAATTGCAAGTGACGTCGTAATGGCAAACAACGAGTCTCCCTCATACGTATACATACTGTAGATTAAATTTAGAATTAAGGAAGAGGGCTTTATTTAGATTTCAAGCTGTCACCAGCAGCCTCCTGCCCAGGTTGTTAGTTAACAGTGCAGTCAATTTGAGGACAACGGCCTGCCTCCTCGTTATTTATATCACCTCCTGCTTGTGGAGATTGATAATCAATACCTATAGTCTGGTTAGTCAGTCGCTTCGTAAATATTACAAAAAATAAACCATTACTTAAGCTCCTAATACCTAAAATAGCTCTTTGTATTTTTTAAGGAACTTTTTTAGCATGATAAAGGTATTGATATAAATGAATTTCTGTTTTCAGTGCATTCTTTGCCCAACTTGACAGTGCTTTCACTGTCTGGCTGTAGCAAAGTAACAGACGATGGTGTCGAGTTGATAGCAGAGAATCTGCCAAGACTTCGCTCATTGGATCTGAGCTGGTGTCCCAGGATAACAGATGCAGCCTTGGAATATATTGCCTGTGATTTGAATCATTTGGAAGAGCTCACATTGGACAGGTAAGAGGGATAGCTTTCTCGACAATAATAATGCTTAGGAAAATAGTGAAAATTTTATTTACTAGACTATATAAAATATCACTGCGTTGTACCTAAGTTAAGCAAAAGTTATAGTAACTTTGAAATATTACTCTTAGTCTCCTATGAATCACCTCGACGGAATAAGTCTAGACTACGGAAAAATTTATGTATTTATTAATAAACACATTCTAGACAATGTTAGCTCATTCACAGTCTATTAATATTCGCGTTGAATATTTAAAAAAACTATGTAAAATCGTGGGGAAGAGCTACGTCAGGATCACTTATGAATTTGCGAAATTCAAATCCAAATGAATTGTGTCAGGTCAGCGGAACCAACTAGATCCTCTCATTTACGTAGTAAGTTGAATGTAAAAAATGCTGCCAAGTGTTCCACTTTAAGAGCAGTAGTTACCTAACATTTCGTATTTACACTGAGGAAATGTCAGAATGCGGATAGTTTTATCGGATGGCGTAATTCGTTGGCGCCAATTGAGTCTTTGCCATGTTTGCCAAACGAGCCTGACATCTCTCGCCGGATATTTGCTTAAACGTCTCATCCTGTGTACTGAAAATATACTGTACTCCTCTTTATATTATATGCAATGTCACTTAAATAGTTTTCCTTGTCAGGTGCGTTCATGTTACTGACATCGGTGTAGGTTATATATCCACAATGGGTTCCCTAAGCGCTTTATTCCTACGCTGGTGTTCGCAGCTGAGAGACTTTGGACTTCAGCATCTATGCGGAATGAGATCACTTCAAGTGCTTTCAGTAGCAGGTAAGAGTTATAATATAATAATTAATATACTAATTTCATATAAACTATAGTATACATTAAGTCAACCTGTACTTATATAAAGCTATTTACAGGTTGCCCATTGTTAACAAGTAGTGGATTATCCAGCTTAATACAATTGCGTCATCTACACGAGCTAGAATTAACCAACTGTCCAGGAACATCTCGTGAACTCTTTGATTATCTACGCGAACACCTACCAAGATGCCTGATCATAGAGTGAAGTATCATCGTGTAATAAAATTCTGAGTGTTCTCTTCGTTTTATTATATCGACTACATTCACGAGATTGGCGGCACCCGTTATCAGAAGCTGCGCCTCTCGTAGTACATGGACCGAAACGAGATGCTGCAGTCTTTAAGTATTAAAGACTTGACGCTAAGCAATATGCAGGAAAGTAAGAGTTTAGCTGTAGAGGAATCTGAACGAGATCAATACGAGTACAGATGGATAACATGGGGTTACTCAACTGCCTTCTGCTGGTATAATTCGGTCATATATATATTTTTAATCACTCGGAGGATCCTATCGTTCTTAGTCGTGGTTGTCCGTACTGGTATACATAAGATTACAGTCGAGAACATTTTTTAATACTGATGCTGCAGGGGTGTAGCAGCCATTGCTCTGTTTTTAAAAGCGAGACTTACAATTTTTCTCATTATCACTGACCACGACATAACGTCGAATTCAATTTCGTTTTTTATATTGAATCTCACGTCGCTAATATTATCATAAAAATTGTATTAGTTATCTTAAGTTATGTTTATACACTTAAGACAAAATAGAAGAGGCATTGAAAGACTTTATACGTTGCTCCTCCAAAGATCTGTATAGTACAAGAGATAATGATGGGACAAGTTGAGCAAGATGATGATCAAAATGATCTCCTGATGCATGTTGAACTATAATGTATTGATTTTGTAGATTTAAAGTGCGGCGTGATGCACGACAGGACCGGCAGTTAGAACTGTGATAAATTTCTATTTTACTTCGTTTTGTTTCATTTACATGGATGATAAAAGAGTTTAGAGCATCGCGTTGCCAACTCTTACCTTTGGTCTGCTACTTACAAGTAACGAAAGTTACCAGAGCTAGTCACCTTGCTTTAGACGAGCTAACTAGCGGGCACAATGTTAATAAAAACATTCCAAATCGTGTTATACAATACTATACTTCTAGGAATCTATGCTCTAAGTCATTGATTCGATAAAACGTGTCTTGTGAGATAAAATTTCAAAAGGAAAAGAAAAAGGAATAATGAAAGGTCAGGAGATCTACATTAATTCACTGTAATGCGTAGGAATAACTTCACACCCTACCTTCTTAGTGTTCTTTAAATTTAAGATTTTCTCCCACGCTGAGTTTAAGAAATTTTTTCATTAGCTAACGACGTATGGTAATATATATTCTTAAAATATTTTGTGTGAATGAAATTGTTGATCATTTTAATTAAATTATTGTAAGTCCCACGGTCGTCATTGACGTTATGGATGTATCGAAAGGTATATGTATGATTAATCACTCAGACCCATTCATAAACATCCTTCACTATTGACGATACGGAATTTTATTCAACGCATGTCAAGCCGCTGTTAGAACGTAGGAAAGTATAATTTTTACAAGTGAATATATTTTCCGTCAACTTATGTCTTTAAGATAAAATAAACCGCGAGGACTTTGTATATATTGTACAAAAAAAGTATAAATAACACTTCAATTACTAATCAAAAATACAGACTCAACATCGTTTCGAATAATTGCGTCACTTTATTGTGGCTCTTTACTAATAGGGTAACTAGTGTTAAGAATGAATGACTACAGAAGCCAGAACAATATACGATATACAGTCAAATAAAAATATTGTCCAGTATTTACAGTTTTGTCATCCTTTAACACTTGTCTTTGTCTGCTTTGTTTCCCCAAAAAAAGTAATTCCCACTTCATTGTGTTTTTCTACGTATTTTCCCACCATGTTAAAAGACCTAATCCTGGTTCATCAATGGCACCCTAAGAATTAATTATAGTTAATGAAAAATTCTTCTGTATTGTACAGAATAGAATAATAATTTGATACTCACACTCAATGTGTATGGTAAAGTATTTTTTACTTCTGGTTTCTCAACAGAATCACTTGTAGTAGCAGGACCAGATGGTAGTGTTTCGGTAAATGTTTCGCTAACTACCCTAAATCTGATGATTTCTCCTAAATAATATAAAACAATGATCGTTAATTAATAACAATTCATTAAAATGAATTTCAATATGAAATTTTAAAGCATTATACCTCCATCCATGAAAAGATCATGTTTTTCTCCATCTCCTGTATCATACTCCCAAACCCATACTTGTTCCGTCTGATCAAATCTTGATGGATGTTGAAGTTTATGTGGAGGTATAACGATATCTTCAAAAAATCCCAATGTAACTGAAAAGAATAGAAAGAATTAATTAGAACCATTTAAAAAAGATGTATACATTAACAGAAAAATAGAGGAATTACCATGAACACCATCGACACTACAACTTCTTATTTTACCAATAAGAATTTCTTCCATAAAAGGGCGGAAAACAATAAATCTGAAGATGACTTTCGTATGTGAAGAACCATCGCCAGGAAAAATATATGATTCTTCAATGTTTGTAATATCATGTAAAGCGATACACAATCCTACATTCAAGTAAACCTAAAATTGACGATTATTATGAGTCCTATATTTAATATTAGTCAAAACGAATAAAATACCTTATTCGCTAATTTCCTATTTAACTCATCAGTAATTGCATCATTTAGTTTACATTTAAACTTCCAGGGAGGAATTCTCACTGTATCTTTTAATTCAGCAAGCACAAACATCGCATCTGTCTAAAAACATGCGCTCTTTGTAAAAACTTCCATGATGCCACCATGATACAAATAGACGAGGTATAGCCACTAGCGGTTCTGCGCATTTCGACGTTGACGTCACTGGACCATTCTACT
>JARQTJ010000482.1:0-12181 GCA_030142635.1 Trachelus troglodyta | reverse complement strand
TTTCTGAAAAGACTAATGACTATCAAACGTTTTTACAAGACTATCAAACACTATCAAACGACTATCAAACGATTGGCATAAAAAAAAGTTTAAAAAATAAAAGTTGGCCGGCCAACTTCACGCAGGTTACCAGACAAAACACTGTTGTTGCGATTGATACATCATTTTTGAGATATTATTTTGACTTGTAAAAAGTCCTACAAGTGAAAATATGACATCAATGATGATTAATTATATATCTTATGCAATTTTAATTATCATTTGATACCTGATATACATGAAATATGTCTCATGTGAACAACGAATTTTTTTTACAGTTCGATTTAGGTCGAATTCATGTCCAAAAGATTTCTGTCGACCATCACAAAATGAGCAAAATCCACTAATATATTGATTTATAGAGTCAAAAAACATGTTTATTATCATTATTGTAGGCTTTGACAACATACGAGTGCTTATGGTTCATATTTTACCTCCGTAAAACAGAGAATTTCATCTATTTAAAATTTCAGTACCTTTTGTCTGGGACTGTATAACCAAACATGCTTAACAGTATCAGAGCCGGCGTTGGGGCAGGGCAAGCCGGGCGACCGCCCGGGACGCCAAATTTGTAGGGGCGCTGCTGCCTGCTTGGTGTTCCTCCCACTGACGTTGCTGGACCGGGGGCGCCCCGAACACTATCTGGACGCATGAGTGATCCCTACTCTGCACACGCGCGACGTGAGTGGGGATCACTCAGATCGCTGGAACTACGTTGTTCGAACGCGTGGCCCAAGATCGGAATTCTTGCTTTTTCTTGGAACTGGTCTCAAGCAGTGCTTCGTGCTCCATTCCACAGATACTAGAAGCTAGTTCGTTTTCTAAAGTGTCCGAGTCCGAACGAAAGTTAAAAAAGCCATCTGGTGCGAAATATCCGAAACGCAAGGCCGAGAAAAAGAATTCCAGCAAACAAAAAAAAATGATGAGTCTCGATAAATATATTGAAACAAAACCGCAGAGTTCTTTTACTTCTACAGTACATCGACAATAATAGACCAACCCTGTATATCCGAAACGAGAACAGATGAATTTCTCACCGCTAATAAATGTGAATTTCCAGACCTGGCAACTAGTGCTGCTACTACTACTATATCCGAGCTTCCTCACAAATCTCACAATCTTGATGACCCATTTGTATTTTCCGAAATGAATACTAGTAATGCACCATTAGAGCTTGGTTCAGTCAGTTCAGTCGATTTATCTGATGTAGCTAATTGGCCGGGTAATCGAAATAGGAAAGCTATTGACCATACTGTAACTATAGGTCAAACGCAGATTCATCGAGTTAACTTTCCGAAGGATGATACCAATCGTTATTTTACAAACTCTCACTACTCTAGAAAACTTTCAAATAATGAAACAATCCCTCGTCGTTGGCTAGTGTATTCTCTCTCAAAAAATCGAGGTTTCTGTTTCTGTTGCCAGCTTTTTGATAGTCAATCGGCGTCAAGCTTGGTATCTGAAAGATTTAATCACTGGAAGAATTTGTCCGAAACCCTGAAAATGCATAAAAGCGGCGTATGCTATAAAAAGTTTTACCATCAGTGGGTTGAAAGAGAAATGAGATTGAAGACAGGAAAGACAATCGACTACGAAGAAAAAAAATTAGTTAGTCGCGAAACGTTGCGTTGGAAAAATGTTCTGATTCGGTAATGAACATTGTTCTCTACCTGGCGGAAAATAATATGGCGTTCAGAGGGACTTCAGACAAACTGTACACATTAAACAATGGGAAATTTTGCGATTGGTACAATTATTAGGTAAATTTGATCCGATCATGGAGGAGCATTTGAAGTTAGCAACGACGAGAAATATTTCGGACCACTACTATGGTAAGGATATCCAAAATGAATTGATAAATCTGATGGGCGGAAAGGTCACATCTGAAATTGTTTCGCGAGCTAAACACTCTACATTCTATTCAATTATAGCTGACTGCACGCCAGGTATGAATCATGTTAACAATTGTCTCTAACGATTCGATTCGCAGGGTTGTCAGATAGTAAGGTCAGTATTAAGGAGCATTTTATAGAGTTCATTCCGGTCGATAATTTTACTGGTGCAGAGCTTACGGAAATAATATTGAACGTTCTAAACAGACACGGGCTTGAGCTAAGCAATTGTAGAGGTCAGGGGCATGATAATGGAGCAAACGTGAAGGGAAAAAATATCCGTGTACAAAGATGAATTTTAGGTTTAAATCCCTTAGCTTTCTTTGTACGGTGTGGCTGCCATAGTTACAATCTTGTACTATGTGACGCTGCTAAATTATCGGTGAAGTCCGTAACGTTGTTTAGGGTTTTGCAGAGATTATTTACTCTGTTTTATGCTTCTGTCAATCGGTGGAAAATCTTAACTGATCATGTAGAAATTTATTATTTATTTAATAAATAAGATTTTAAATAAATTTAATAAATTTTAATTTTAATTTTAAATTTATAGAAATTTATTATTTATAAATAGTGTGAAGGCTGATCGATATCAAATTTGCGAGGTTTATGATTGTAAGCTTCACCAAAGCAATAATTCTAACGATCCAAGTCCCAATGAATCCACCGAGAGGACACCACTTCCCGAGAGAGGAATTAGACTAAATATCGGCTAGATGGCAACGGTATCGAACCGGACGTCACAACCAGGCCCAGTAGGAGTACCGAAACGGCTATTCAAACTCGGCCTCTTTCTCCCTGGACCTTCGACGCGCAAACACGTCGGGTGGGGCTGATCTCTTATTCTAGAGCGAAGGAAAGAACAATTGGGCATTACACGACAAAGGGGGAAAGAGCCAACGGGATCAGCCTACCGACCTTAGGAGATAAGTCGAATTTTCTATATGTTTATCAAATTCTGTACAATATAAAAATGTTAGACGAGCACGGTGACTGAATGAACAGAATTGTGTGATATACTATTGATTTGTAAGAAACAGTGGAATCGGAATATGTATGTAGGATGAATATGCGTAGACTTTGTGCATCAATGTGACGAAATTCCCAAAATTGTGGAATTTATGACTAATCTTAACTTGTAAAAATCTTTATGTCCGAAATTGAATGTAATTGTGAAAGAGTCATCCATATACAATATATATTGTTATGCCCTAAGCGTTACTTAGTTATTTACTAGTACTTAATTTTCTTAGGTAAGCATTCTTAGTATCATACGATAAGTAACCTATTGTCAGCAGAATTATGCTAAGGCGTAGGAGCTCTTCTCCTTTATTAGAGACGCAACTAAAAGTCAGTCGTCGAACTGTAGGCTTTGAGTGAGCATCGTCTGCTCGTTAAAAGAAAACTAGAATAACAGAATAGTGCCATTGTTAAAGAAACAAAGATATAATAAAACAGTTTTGTTTTTTGTTATTTTTCACTATAAAACGTGTTGAAGATTATTTTATAATATCCTCACAGCATAACAATATATATCTAATCTGTTTTTTTTTTTAACTGTCTAATAAATCAAGACGATCCGAAGATTCACATATACATATAAGACTCATGTAACTTTAAACATGAACCCATAATATACCGGTTACATAATGCTCTAATCACTTTGGCTAACGAAACTGAGAGAATTGACGTTACTATTTTCCACGAAGCAGGCACTCTAGCAGAGCAATTGAAAGATTTCGGCTTTTTAGTCTTTCCAGTCGTTTGCTACGAAATATTCTTTCGAGATGCTTCGAAACTGCTGTGATTTCTTGGCACAATATCAAAAAACTGGGTTTAAAACTGCTCTTTTGATAGCAAAGGGCCTAGCTAAGGAACTTCAAATCGAACCTGCTTTCAAACCGATGGCACGTTTAAGACTCATAAAACGTCAGGCTGGTGAAATGGCCACGGATGAGCCCATTCAATCTCCAGAAAAAAAAATTCGAAATAGAATTCTTTAATAAATTACTGGACATCTGTTTAACGTCGTTGACAGAGAGGTTTAAACATTATTCTGAAACATGGTCTTTTTTGTATAATGTTAAAAAAATCCCGGAAAGACATGAAATTAAGGTGTTCTGTACTAATCTCCAACGAAAACTTGCTGTTGGTTCCAATTTTGATATACATAGATGGAAATTTATTGTGTGATGAGCTCATAAGTCTCAGTTTTTCTTTCGGATAACCATGTTACCCCCATTTGCGTTTTGAATTTCATAAAGCAGCGCGATATTCAGAAACTGTATCCAAATGCATGGATTGCATTTCGCATCTTGGTCACAGTTCCTTTAACAGTAGCTAGTGGAGAACGCAGATTTTCAAAACTCAAATTGATAAAAACGTATCTACGAACAACGATTTCACAATTAAGACTCACTAACTTATCTACGCTCTCAATTGAGAATGAAATTGCTGCTAAACTAGATTTCGCTGGCTTGGCTAGGGTATTTACCGGCAAAAGGCCCGAAAAGTTAAGTTTTACTAGACTATCGCTATAAAATGAAAAAATACAAAAAACTACGAAAAATACAAAAAAATGCAATAAAATACAAAAAAATACAAAATTTAAAAAACAAAGGAGTTACAAAACTTTCTACGTCCACGACGTTGGCTCTGGGTAAAGCTGAAGGAAAATTTCTAGAATTTAGAATTCTCATAGTCATATGCGCTTATTCATTTATACCCATTTAGATTCGTCAAGCAGAAAGTTGCTGATTGATATTCGTGCCCTTAAGTGGGCGTCACACCTAAATCTTGCCCTGCGCGCCAGTGTTGCTAACGCCGGCACTGAACAGTATCTGGCGATGAAATTTGGAAAAAGCGAGGATTTACTGCCTTATACGGCGTGGCATCATTCATTGGATACTATTTCGGGAAAATCGTGGATATTGTCGTGAAAAGTGCTTATTGCAAAGAGTTTGAAATTTGGCGTAAGAAAATTCACTCTGAAGAATTCAATAAATGGTATAAAAATCATCAAGAAAGTTACTGCACGAATCATTCAGGGTCTTCTGGGAAAATGGAAGCTGATGCATTAATCGAAATGTTTAAGCGTGCGATGGAAAAATTCGGAGTGTAGTAAAAAAATTACATCAGCGACTGAGACGTCAAAACTTACTTGGGAATTTTCAAAGTTGCACCGTACGGTGATAAAGAAATTATCAAGATAGAATGCATTGAGCACGTGCAGAAGAGAGGAAGGGACCCAGATGCCCACAGCCAACTTGTTTACGGACCCAGTTCCCCACGGCCCACTTGCGCACAGTCTGAAATCTCCGTCGACTCAGATGCCCACGGACTCATTTGCCCACTTACCACTTCCGCACGGATTGAGATCTTCGTCGACCCAGATGCCCACGGACTCACTTGCCTACGGCCCACTTTCGCACAGACTGAAATGTCCGTCGACCCAGATGCCCATGGTCCAGTTGCGCACAGACTGAAATCTCCGTCGACACAGATGTCTACGGACCCACTTGACCACGGACCCCTTGCGCACGGATTGACATCTTCGTCGACCCAGATGCCCATGGCCCAGTTGCGCATAGACTGAAGTCTCCGTCGACACAGATGTCTACGGACCCACTTGCCCACGGCCCACTTGCGCACAGTCTGAAATCTCCGTCGACCCAGATGCCCACGGACTCATTTGCCCACTTACCACTTCCGCACGGATTGAGATCTTCGTCGACCCAGATGCCCACGGACTCACTTGCCTACGGCCCACTTTCGCACAGACTGAAATGTCCGTCGACCCAGATGCCCATGGCCCAGTTGCGCACAGACTGAAATCTCCGTCGACACAGATGTCTACGGACCCACTTGCCCACAGACCCCTTGCGCACGGATTGACATCTTCGTCGACCCAGATGCCCACGGACTCACTTGCCTACGGCCCACTTTCGCACAGACTGAAATCTCCGTCGACCCAAATGCCCGCGGACCCACTTACGCACAGATTTCTACCCCACGATCGCATGATGATCCAGGTACGAGTGGCGGCGGCGGTGGCGGTGCTAACGGTGGTAGTAGTGGTAGTGGTGGTGGTGGTGGCGGCGGTGGCGGCAGTAGTGGCAGTTAATAGTAGTAGTAGTAGTAGTAGTAGTAGTAGTAGTAGTAGTAAAGGTGTTCAGTCACTTATTCGGTAGAGCAGAGTAGCAGTCTTTTTGAATTGCCTAGAAATAAGCGTAAACGCTATATTAAATTATAATGCTAATAAGCAAAAGAGAAAGAAAAAATGTTTTAAACTTACTGTGGGTATTAAATCGTTACTATTTACACTTTTTTTTAAATTTATAACATCCTCAAAAATAAGTAGTGGTGATGTGTTTGCTCTTGGTTCGTCATCGGGGTACTGAACAGGTGCTGTGTGGATGGATCATGGAGAGTCATTCAGTCCAATTTCATCAGTTGACAATATTTCGCCACAAATGTTCAACTGATGAATATGGTGCCTTTTCTTCCGTCCATCTAGCCACTAAGAGTTTGTTGCAAAAGTCTGCCTTCTATCAGGAAACGTTTTTACGAGCGTCATAGCCTGTAAAATTAGGATTGAAGAGGAAAGAGAAGAAATATTATTTTTGCAAATACCTGTTCGCAAGGTGATTCATTAAAGGTCCTGCCAATGCCCACATATTTAACAAATGTTGATTTGAAGACAAAGCGTACATACCTGTTACGGGCAGTCTCTTTTCCCTGATTCGAGTAAATCATAAGAATAAAGTCGTGTTGATTTTATCATACTCTGCCGGTTTCATTGTTTTACGATTTTTCAATTGTACCACAGAATTAGGTCGTAAATCGTTCCAAATTAGCTTGATTCTGACGCCAATCTTCTACAGTGGTCTTTGCAATTCCATAATCGGCTGCGACATTGCGAATAATTTCGCCCCAATCAAATATTTTTACTACTTGTAATTTCTGTTCTACACTCACTATGACCGTTTTTTCCTTTTTTCAGTCATCACAATGTTCTACCATTGACTTCAGGATTGTAACTGTTCCACTAATAACTTGCAATATAACAACGAAACTGGCTCGTGCAAGTTTATGCCTGTAAGAAACAATGTAGCAGCACGGGCTACTTCGCGCATAAGCATAACTGTCATCTGTTTTATCAAAGTTTTTCCGTATTATTCACGCATACACCTCGGCTAATGCAGAGTGCTCGAATGAGTTGGGTGTTTCGGATAACGCAGGGCCTCAATTAATCGAAGGTCGAATGAACGAGGTTGTACTATACCAATATTTGTCAGAGGATGGTTGTCTTTACGATGCACTTAACTTATCCTAACGGATAAAATGATTTACAAATACCAATTCCAGCGTAGATATCACAATGAATGGGTCGCCCCAGCATCTATGTTCTTGCAGAAGAGAAGATATTCTGCGTTGCCTCCTAAGATGCGTTGAGGGTCCACTGTTTACTATTTCATCTACGGGCGTGCCCTAGGGAGCCTACTGTACTAGTGGTCTGAATTATGCACTTGATGGATTTGTTATATCCCAAGGTGGATCTACTCAAGTAAATACAATCTGCAAATTCCTTTCGGCACATAGAACTTTTCGATTGCTTCATGTAAATCCTAGAACGCTAAGTAGCAAGCCACGCGCTCACACTGCATGCAAGCGCGAAGTATGAAGCAAGACTCTTCCTGCAAGCTCATCAATATTGCTGTGCATTGTCCCCAAATTCGGAGCTAATGCACCTGCAGTATTCGAAACCGATGACCAGTCTTTCTCAAATCTTTGCAACCGACGGAACTCCTCTAGGAGCAACTATCGAAATCATCGAGTCTTGCTCGTTTCTCCGCTGATAGCGTCCAACGTGATTTCGGATCCAAGTGACCAAACCTACCGACCCGAGAGTCAGGGAAGTCACCGCGGTGAGCGTTCGTATAAATCTATCGCGAGTGCAACGACAGACATCGGAGTGCATAAGAAAAAACTCATACTGTTAAATTCTACTCAACTCTCCCAACCGATAACCTAACCACAACCTCCGTAAGTTAACGAACTCTTTATATGAAATCTAATTGTAACAAATTGATGGTGTTTGTCGCTTCTCATTTGCATTCACAATATAAATAAACAATCCACTCTTTGAAGCGACCCAATTTACGAATCTTTCAACAACCTTATTCCAACCCCAATAACACAGGAAACAGACACGCCTAGCGTTTAAATGGTAGTCCTAAATTAAAATACATCTACGGCCTAGCAGTTTCACTAGCTAAGGCTTAACAGATTTACAAGAAGAACTAGTTATCTGCATTATACAATGAAGGTCTCAAGCTTCAGGCAGAAACACTAGACCTCCTCTTTTGTCAGTTATTGGGACGGTGTGGTCGCGGATTTTCGAAGGTTGCAGGCACTTAGACGCGAGCTTTCGTAAAGCAGAAAATTTGTAAGGTCATTTGTGCGGAGTTGCTAAATGCGGCGGGTAGGATTTCGTAGATACAAGGCACATAACATTGTAATCAGAGAGGAAAAGTGAAAGAAAATGACAAATAATGATAGATACCAGATTAAACTGATTGTTGTAACACATAAAGAATAATAAACATTTTCTCAAAGTAAAGTTTTCAATTCTGACCTTGGAATGAACCCTCTACGACTATCAACATCCTTAATCTCAATAATAGGCAAAAAATTGCAATAGGACCATACCGATTGTATCTCGTCACATTTAAAGATTTATTGAATAATTGACATATGCAAACCTTCTTCTCTTCTTTACATTGCAAACTTAATATTTTCTATGAAATGGAATTCATTAGTAAAACTAATTCTTCTGAATATTAAGGCTTCTAGTTAATAAATGCGAAAAAGTTATTAATTTATTTAAAAATTAACATAAGTCTAATATAAATTATGTAAATTTGTGGATACAATCAGATATAATCATTTCATTTTTTTCTTCAAAGGAGTAAGTAATGTTTTACTTATATTAGATAATACAATGCTTGACTTAAGCGATTAAAAACTTCTGCGTGCAAATGTTACTAGAAATTAGATTGTTCTTCTTTCTCAGGACAAAAATGATGTTATCTAATTCGAATTCCATTGATTTATATTCATACCCTATTGGTATAGTACAGTCATACCCCGAAGTTACATCATATTTTGTTCCGCGATAGGTAACGTTAGTCAAAATGACGTAAATCGAGGGATGATTATATATTAGAAATAAAACGAAAAATAATGTTATTCCTTTGAATATCTTTCGTTGTACCTCAGCATAAAAATAATACTATTATTAAACTGATACTGCAACATTTAACATTTTTGCATACGAAAAGAAATACTAAGAATAGGATGTATAATAAATCTTGACTAATATAACTCATTTTACATGAAATCATGCGCAGTGGCGATATAGGATGAGCTTCTCAAATTGCATATCAAATTTAGTGTACAATTAATGTCTATAATTTGATGCTTATAGTGCTACACGTTAGGTATGTTAACGTAATGATAAATTATTATCATGAAATATCTTTAATAGTTACACTTCCGTGCGTAAGTATCTCGACGTTTAATAAATTTGAAAGAAGGAAAATTCTAGTAACAATTCATTATACAAAAATGAATAGTTATTTATTCTCTAGGACTTAAAAGAATTGTAAGTGTTATACCTGAAAAAAATAGCGGAAAAATTTGACAATAAATATTATCAGGTTTTCTTTTCATCTATATAAACATCCAGATTTTTTATAACTGCTTGCGTCAATTTTGGTAACTTCGCAACCAATTTAATGATTGTTTCCTCCATATTTTCATGTCACGCTAATTGTAATTTCTCCCATAGATCATTTTGAGATGCTGGACAATGGATTCTTATATTTCTATCCAATTCATCTCATAATTTCTCGATTGGATTAAGATCGGGTGATTGCGGAGGCCGTTGTATTATTTTGACTTCGCCTGCATCTTCCAGGTGCTTTAAATATGATGTGCAAAGTCGTGCCGTGTGTCTGAGATCATTATCTTACATGAATGTAATGTTTTTACCAATAATTCTTGTTTCAGATGGCATAGCGTGTTACTCCAAAATGGTAAATTTCCCTTCTTTTCGAAGAATTCTTTCTATTTTGTACAATTTCCCAACAAAATGACCACCAAAACAATCCCATACCATTACAGACTGCCCTTCGTGCTTCACTGTTGGTATAATGCATTCTTCAAACAGTTTATCGTAAGGTCTTTTATGGACGAAAACTTGTACAGAATACTTCAAAATTTAAATTCATCAATCCAATAAAACTTTTGCCAGTCAGATACTGCCCAGTTCGTATGTTCTTGAACCCATACGAATCTTTTTACTTTATTTTGAGGTTTGGTGTAAGACTTTTTTACTACCACAGAGTCTCGAAACCCATTTGCTAAAAGACGTTTTTCGATTATTGGTACTTGTGCCGGGTCTTCTCGATTATTATTAATTTCAACCGTAATTTCAGATGCACGCAATCGTCTATTAGGCTTACTGACCTTTTAACGTTCAACGATAATTGAAGGAAAAACAATAGTCGTGAGGTTATTGTATCAAAGATAGATAACGACTAAATTGGCAGCAATGTTTGTAAACAAGTGGATAATATCATCTAGACCTCCCATAGACATATTGCTATAGTATACAGGCCAAACTAGTAAAATTGCATATAAAAAAGTAGCACAATTGCAATTTTGCTAGAACGTTGATCAACTTATTTGTGACTATCCCCTGATTGTTTATGCACTACATTAAAAAATAATAATCTTAGTACCAGGCTATAACTTTTAAAACATTACTAAATGCAATGTAGAGTTAATGTAAACGTTTTAGTTTGACAATATATGTGTTGTATATATATATATATTGTATATGTATAATATGTGTTGATACTTATGCACGGTAGTGTGTATAGAATTAACGTAAGGATATACAAACATAGAGAAATATACTCCACTCGATCGTAATATTTCGTTTATAGTGGAATATCCAATTTAAATTTATTATTATACATCATTTATTGGGATACAATTTCAGACTCTAATTCTGACTGAAATAGAGTTCTTGTGCAATATTAACCCTTTCGTTAAGGCGGGCCGCTCCGCTAGAGTGACGCCACTGAACGAGGCACAGCACCGCAAAGTGTGCACATTGCACGTTGGTAGTCTTCGGTGTTCGCCCTTACGTCTTTCAACGCCACCTTGGGATTCTCTTGTATATACAATTTTTAAGAGCATATATATATCAAACTTGAATTCTTAGTGACGAGAGTCGTCACAAGACGTCGCAGAGATATCGACTAGTCAGTACCCCTACAGATAGCTTTCCGCACGACCGCCTACTATAGTCGGCACCCGTAACGAAAGGGTTAAAAATTGTATTAAATTAAATTTACTATGTTGAAAACAAAGTTCGTGTTATGTTTCTACTCATATTATAGTTATTTTGAATATTACGTAGTATACGAACAATTTCAAAAATTAAATTCTCTTTCATCTATCGAAATTAGAATCTCATGTGTCGCCTAAACTTACTTTATGTGAAACATCCTACACAAAATGCATTTACAGTCAAAACATTGATTTAATTTGTATGAGATTTAAAATTAACTGTGCCACTTTTTAGAAATTTGTAAATGGATTAATGGAACTCATTCAATACTAATTTCCACTTTTATAAATTATAATTCACCAGTATACTAAAAGACTCAAATATTTAAATAAATTTAAATGCTTGATCAGAGTGATTAGACGTTGTGTTATGCACACAGAAAATCGAGTTATTAATCTTTCTTCTTTGGTTTCTTGGGATTGCGAGAGCGAGATTTAGCTTTACACAAAGGACAGATTGGTGCATTTCTATGGATTTGTTGGTGACATGAAAGACATGATTTCATCGGGGGCGGTTGTTGCCTGTGAAAAAAAGTAGATTAGAAAATTCATTACATATAACAGAGCAGGGCACCATTATATTAATTTTGATTATCATACTCATTATTTTGCATTAGTGATATGATTATAGCAGGAGTCGACTGGAGTCATGGTAAATGTGTGGAAGTGGGTTTTTCTCATATTTTCTGAAGAAAGCTGTGAGAAAGAAGAAAGTGAACTGCATACGCAATGCAATAAATACTTTACTGGAAATAATTATCCCCCAAAAAACACTTACGTGTAAAAAACTACGCCAAGTACAGGAGTGCTGTGAATTCCTCTAACAAAAA